>VWZZ01006280.1:20003-89767 GCA_013399095.1 Psophia crepitans | reverse complement strand
ATTCCAGTCAAATCTGTCGTTATATCGAACCTGTCGAGTCCCACCTTGGGCGCCCAAAAGGACTGTTGTGATTTAACTTCAGCCGGCAGCT
Source organism: Psophia crepitans (assembly GCA_013399095.1). Lineage (NCBI taxonomy): Eukaryota > Metazoa > Chordata > Aves > Gruiformes > Psophiidae > Psophia > Psophia crepitans. The sequence goes on along the minus strand of VWZZ01006280.1, from coordinate 89,676 downwards.
GAGCACCACATAACCACTTACTCACTGTTCCACCAGCAGGATGGGGGAGAGAATCAGAAGAGTACCAGTGAGAAAACTTGTGGGTTGANGAGAGAATCAGAAGAGTACCAGTGAGAAAACTTGTGTGTTGAGATAAAGACAGTTTAACAGGTAAAGCAAAAGCCATGCACACAAGCAAAGCAAAACAAGGAATTCATTCCCCACTCCCCATGGCAGGCAGGGGTTCGGCCATCCCCAGGACAGCAGGGCTCCGTCACGCGTAATGGTTACTTGGGAAGACAAACGCCATCACTCCAGATGTCCCCCTCTTCCTTCTGCTTCCCCCAGCTTTATAGGCTGAGCATGCCACTGTATGGTACGGGATATCCCTTTGGTCAGTTGGGGTCAACTGTCCTGGCTGTGTTCCCTCCCAACTCCTTGTGCACTCCCAGCATCCTCGCTGGTGGGGTGGGGTGAGGAGCAGAGCCTTGGCTCTGTGTAAGCGCTGCACAGTGATAAAAAAAATATCTCTGTATTATCAACACTGTTTACAGCATAAATTCAAAACACAGCCCTATACTAGCTACTATGAAGAACATTAATGCTATCCCAGTCAAAATTAGCACATTCATCTAGGAATATTAGTCAGAAGAAATGTCAAGGGACAGCATGTTCAACATGCTGTGTATTTGTGGCTACTGCATTGCAAACACACAGAATGCAACAGAACAAGGAGAAATGCACTTAGGTACCACCTCGTCCCTGGATTCCCAGAGGACTCTCTTTGCCCATCCTCTGTGCTGTACCAGGGTTTTAAAGAGACAAAACACATTGCTAAAGTTGACACACTTAACTTTTTTTTCAATAAGAATAAATACCTTGGTTTTAGGTGATTACAATTTTCTTTTGTCTCTGACTGGTCTGATATAACTCAACTGGAAATATAATCCAAAGGGAGATATTTGAATGTAATTACTAGGAAAATTAGTCTGTGCAGTATGGACAAGAAGAATTTGCTGCATCAGCAGAATGGAATTTGGAACCTTAAATGCATTTACTCATTTGAAAGACTGAATGATGTCCAAGTCAAATATTTCAAATGCCATTGTTTTCTAACCCTGCCAATAGTCTGCTGCTTCTTGTTGAGTGTTTATATGGGGCTGATCAAACAGTTTTGCTTCTGAATGCTAACTCTTTCAACACCATCTTTCACGTTAACTTTTAAGAGCTGTTACTAACTGTGAAAATACATTTTTGCTAAAATATGCCTCTATTAACTGAAGTTATTGAAGAAGTAATTGCTGAATTCTTGTATTCTCTGTAGTCTTACTACAAGCTTTAAGATGTCTAGATATCATTTCAAACTTCCTCATTTCTGTAAGAAACAGTTAAATTCTTGCCTTTATGAAAATGTGACAATATAAACCTACCCAAGGTGATAGAACAGCATGAGTATGTGCAGGCAAACATGACACACTGCCAGAGAACGCTGGGTATGTGAAGCTGTGCTGCCATTAAGTTCAACCACACAAACCCATGCCTCAAAGAACTTGCAATCAAAATGAGAGAACGAGTTATAAACAAACATGATCTGGACTTTACAGTGGGCTCTAGGAGTGAAGAACATAACTTTCTTTAAGAATTTCTCCTATTTTGCCTTCTTTGTATTCTGTTCAGAACTAGCAGTGTCTCACATGCACAAAAGCAGGACAGCACAGCTCATTCTGCATATCAAATTTATACCACCACATTCCAGACAAGATAATCTTCTGTCATGGAACAGTTTTTATGCTATGCTGATTCATGAACAAAGTTAAAGAAAGGGCTGCGTCAGCGGGCACGCCTGGATTTGCAACACACATTTTACCTCCTGGTGGTTTATAACACTGTCACACATAATTGAGACCTTTATAAATTCTTCTACAAACAGGCTTCCTGGACTACTAGAGAAGAAGATGCTGCAAGGTACCCAGAAATGTATATGATAAAAGCCTGGGATCTATCTTCTAGCACAGCACAGTTCATCTCACTACATGAATATATTTCAAATATACTTGGGCCCAGTGTTGAAAACTGAACCTGTATGAAGACCTTCAGCAGCTGTCACTGCCTTTTCACAGAGAGGCACGTTCACCCAAAGAAAGGAGATGTCAAACACAATGAAAACTTAAAAAAAGCAACAAAGCTCTAAAAACCCCAAAACAGACCTTGATTTCTAAAAAATAAAAGAAATTTAAAAAAAAAGAAAGAAAAAAGGAGAGCAGGTATTGTAATTAATTACTTTTGTTCGAAGACTGTCTAAATCAGTGAACGTGCTTTCTGCATGCCTGCTTAAATGCTAGTCTCTTCACTCAGGGTTTGAAGGTGAGCAGGTGGGATAAGATCACTAGTGTCACAGCAGCTGTTCACAGAATGTCTCCTGGAGCTTCTTGCATGAATGTAGTGAATTGCACAGTTTAAAAACATGAATCAAAAATATTCATAAATGGCAGACTTGAGCAGTAGCTCATGGGATGCTTATGTGTTTGCACTCTCTAATAATGGTGTTTATGCATAGGGCTAAGTATGGGGAATGCTGACACAGCTTCCTCTTTTCTCCATAAATTACTGTTTCCATCCAGTACTCTGGTGATGTGTTTGTGATCAAGCCTGCCAGCAAACTGTTCACTGTCTTCCCGTTCAGGATATCCTGGTGTCTAGGTTGCTAAGCGGACAGAAGTCTATACCAGGCTCTGTGGCACTCATATCCTTGATTCTGCCAGTTTTAGAAACACTATCCAGTGGAGCTGGAAGGAAAACCTCCATCTCTTCCAGTTCTCCAGACGCTAGCCCAGAAATTTGAATAAAGCATTTACAGTAAACTTTTCCCAATCCCTTGCTGTTTCCTTCCTCACTTTTCTTATAAATGTCTTCTGTCAGACACATAAATCTTCTCCCAGCTTATTTGGGCAGCTCCTTAGAGGCTCACTGTAGAAAGAAACAACTCAGTCATACCTTCAGCTCTCTGAACTTCCCTCTTGTGTGACCTGCAATCTTCCAGTTTATCCAAGGGCGGCAAGGCAAGCACTCACCTGTGTCTGAAAAAGGATGTTACTTCCATGTTAAACTTTTAGAAGATGGATGGCATTGAATAAGTGTTCTAATCATTAATCTAGAATACATGGCATGTATCATGAATGGAGATGACTTTTAAAGCAGAACTGTGCTCTTGTCTCCTAACTCTTTTTTTTATTATTGTATTATTTTTGAAGAAAATAGCAACAATGAAATTCTGTTGGTCAGGTGAAAAAGGATTTATAGGAATTCTTTTTTTTCATGTCTGGAGATTGAAACACTACAACAAAAGCCACGTTAAACAACTTGGCCTCAGAAGCAACTCTGCTCTCTAGATAAATATGGTCAAAAGCTGGGGAAAAGTCTCTTGTGCAACATATAAATTAATTTCCTTGTTATCTACTGTTCATTCTATTGCTTTCTCTTTCTATCCCTACTTGCGTATTTCAACTCCTATCAGATAGTTTTGAAGGAATTATATGATGTGAGTCAGCAATGTCTCCTTGCAGCAAAGAAAGCTAGTGCCATCCTGGGTTGCATTAGGCAAAATACTGCCAACAGGACAAGGGAGGTGATCCTTCCCCTCTACTCTGTACTGGTGAAGCCACACCTCGAGTACTGTGTCCATGGAATGGACCATGGACCTACTGAACAGAATCCAGTGAAGTGCCATGAAGATGATTTATGATCTGGAGCATTTCTCATATGAAGAATGACTGAGATAGCTGGAATTGTTCAGCCTGGGGAATAGATGGCTCAGGAGGACGTTAGCATGTATACAAATACCTGAAGTGAGGCTGCAAAGAAGACGGAGCCAGGCTCTTTTCAGTGGCAGGACAAGAGACTATGAGCGTAGACTGAAACACAGGAGGTTCCCTCTGAACATCAGGAAACAACTGTTTTACTGTGAGTGTGACCAAGCACTGGCACAGGTTGTCCAAGGATGTTGCGGAGTCTCCATCCTTGGAAATACTCGAAAGCTGTCTGGACATGGTGCTGGGCAACCAGCTCTAGGTGAGCCTGTTTGAGCAGTCAGGTTGGACCAGATGGCTTCCAGCTGTCCCTTCTGACCTCAACCCTTCTGTAACTCAGTGACACAGGTGGGTAGCTGTTGGATACAATGAACCCAGATCCCTGCCAGCTCCACGATCCTGTTCTGAGATAGACAATTCAATTTTAGCACCTTTTGCCCAGTCTAAGTGGGCCTAGAGAACCGTTCTGCAATGGTGGAAAAAAATTGTTTCTTCAATTAACACCCAACTTCTTAGACATAGCTTAATGTTAATGACACAGTTTGATGAGCTCATGTTACCAAGGAAATACAGATTTCACAAACATCCATGTGAGTGTTACTCAGAAGAGTACCCATACAGGAAGGAGGCTCCTTCAACACTTCTCTTGGTTTTGTCTTATATGAGGAGAAGCAATAGCATGATATGACATGATTGCAGTGAAATGCAGTGAAATGCTCTGGGCAGCTCCCTGTAAGAGAGGAATAAAAGGATGAAATCTTAAGTTTTCCTTCTATATGTCAGCATAGGTAGGCCTAGGGAAAGTATTCTTCAGAGAGGCATGAGATGTTGTTTCACACTGCATCTAACCTACATTCACGCAGGCTGACGCCAAAAGGCACAGTCCTGCTCTCTTTTCTTTCTTCCCGAGGCATGTGCTCCTGCCTCCTCCCTTGAGTAAGCTCTGGAGATCATGTGGCTGGAGGGCGAGCTCAAAAGCTCATTGATCTCATGAGTAAATGAGTAATATTTTTTTTTTTGGCAGGCTTATTCTCTTTTGGATTAATTATCTGACCCCATTTATCCAATGGCAGTGTGATTGCTAGAGTCAATGAAAAAGGAAGCAACCAGAAGCAGAGCAGGAGTACACCTTCTGTGATCTATAATTAGACCAGACTATAAATAGACCCATTATATCTCAGAAGAAAGGGAATTTGCAGGGGAGGACTTGTGATTTACAGAGTACTTTCCCAGGGCTTTATTTGGGCTGGTGCAGCTAAGAGTTGCTTCTCACTTGCTTAGGTCAAGTCACTCATGTTTGTGAATGGGGAAAATCATTCCATAGAGCATCACAAGGTTCAGCCTAATTTCCCAGCTTTTTGGTCAGACAAAAATAAATGTTTTAGAAGCATCCCCTCACCTGGTCTTGTTGCTACCAGATAAGTTCTGACAAACACAGGTTACACAAGAAAACCTGTATTAATACATTGTGTCTACTGCTATGTTTCAAATAAATTCTACCACTGGTACTTAAACTAGCAGATAAAGGAAAAGCACTGCTTAACTGTTAGGTATAAAAGGGTCCTGCCCATCTCATACTACAGGCTTCTGGACGCCCCTAACCAGCGTGTAACTTAATGCAACAGTGGCATGCTTTGGATCAATGCAGCCTGTTGAGTTTTCAAGAAACTTTAATAGTTTAGTAGAAATATGAGTTTAATAGAAATGTTTCTATTAAAAGAAAAGGAGAGCAAGAAAAACCAGAGACTTCATTCCAGTAGTATATGTGCCTGCCAACTGGTTCTATTGAATTTTATGTGCTTTATAATCATATTTTATACAGTGGTAATTGAGAAGAAAAAAAGTGTAATATTTTTCTTTGACATCTTCTTGTAGATATTTTGTTTTACTAAATTAACTCCTTACCACAGTGTGGAGAGGCTAACTAGGCAGTTGTTCAAATATTGTTCTGTTTTTAAAAATAATAGGGCAACTTTAGCTTCTACTTTGAATTAAAAAGGGAGCTATCACGAAAAAAACAAAAAACAGTCATAAAGGCTCCAGCTACATCTATTTTCCCCACGCTGCATTAGACTGGTATTGCTCCCTCTGAGAATAGCCCTAAGAATACTGGTGGAGATGCATGTCTTCTATCTATAAATGTTTTTACTATGTTATTGTCTTAGCCCTGTCAGTGTGGAGTTAAAAAATGGTCCTGAACAGTGTGTTTCCACTAGCACTTGTATTGATGAAGTCACAGTAGACTTCACATTGATAGGGTACTTTTAAGGAGAAATAAAGGGCGGTTTAGACAAGCCCAAGGGTCACATTATGCAAATGATATGTGCTCATTAACCTTTCACATAGCTGAAAACATTTGTTACCTGATTACCTATTACCCTTTCTCCTTCCTCCCTGTCCCAAAACTCGCAACCCACTCTGACACTTCTCATCAAAGATTTAATTTCAGGGAACTACTACCATTGGCCCTCTGATCATTAAGATTTTATTACTCTCAGAATATATATAGCATGATACATTTCCTGGTAGACTGCTAAGTAATGCTTTCAATAATTAAAAATCCATAAATAATTAAAATACGACATTATATTAGTCAACATAAATGAGTAAACTATGTCCTGTGAACAGCATTCTGAAGAGATATGAGCTTAAAACACACAATGATGTGTTCAATAGCTGTATTGAGGAACAAATCTTTCTCTCTAAAAACAGATTTATATTAATTTATCTAAATAATGGGGAACACAGTGATTCTCAGCAGATATCATTGTCATCAATAAAAATTATTTTTTATTTGTATTACAGCTGGAAGAAAAAAAAAACCTCATATGAGACTAGGGACTCATTGGGATTAGCACTTCATGAACAAAACATGACAGGATGGACAACTTGTCCTGAAGAGTTTGTGTATGGGATAAAGAATATCCACAAAGTGTTGGAGAACATGCAGGAGTGAAGGGCAATGAGCGACTTAGGACCACAATAAGTCACATGAAATTCGCAATTTGAATGTAGTAAAAAGAGTAGATGTGGCCAGTCAAGAACAGAGAGAACCTTTCAGAAGTTATTTAAAATGAAGGGATTCAAAACTATTCACATTTTTAAAAAAATAGAAGGATAAAAAAAGAACATTTTGGGGGTAACACTTGAAAAACCTCCCAATTTTTTTCATCTAGATCTGATAAAATCATATGGGTGATTCTGCATATGGAAGAACAAAACTGTATAGGAGAAATCTTAAACAGAACTTGGAAGATTTGTGCTGAGCGCCATTCGGCTTTGACCATCCACTTCAGCAACAATGTTTGAAAAACAGATCTAATGTTCAGGGTTTACCTACAAAGTACTGAATCAAGTTATGAAGGAGCTCAGAAACAGGTTACCTGAAGTTTATCCAGTCCTTTCTAAGATGTTTTCCTGGTCTTTTCTTTCACTGTTTTGTCTTTTTTTAGTGCTCAACTGAAATATTCCTATCACCATTGGCTCTTTCTTGGATTTGCTATATGCTACTTCATCCGGTCTTTCACGATCATCCTAAAGAAATTAGACATTTAACCTCTTTAAACTTTCTGGCAATCTTAAGCATCTGCTTTGACTATAATTTACTTCCCACTTTTCTTTTAGAGGAAAAAATCACCTCTTTCTCTGATTATCTCTGATTTTCCACCTTCTTTCTCCTGTGTGATACTTTTGATCATGTATTCCTCCTCTAAATAAATTCCAGAACTATCAAGCAACTTTTTATATTTTGTATTTGTATGAATCACCCATGGCATTTCATCAGTAGACAGTGCATTTTTCAGGTCTGCAGATCTGTTTGGCAGTCTGTTCTTTAGAACACCCTGCAAGACCCCAATCACTGAGCACTTGCAGGAAATATTTTCAAGGCTTCTCTAGATATGCTGGAGTCCTGCTGCTCTAAGAGAAAGGTTCAAGCAGGAATGTTTAAAGTATTCCTTTACAAAAGGGTCTTCCTTAAATTAATCAAAATCAAGAAGAAATTTTTATTTTGTGTTCCACATGCTTAGAGCTCATAGACAATTCTCTTTCCTCTGATCTGCTAAACTCAAGCCTTTGTCTTCATACTTTTGGTGGAGAATTAGATGGCCTTTACATAAAGGGAAATGGAATCAATGTTTGAAATAGGAAAAAAGGAGTTTTCTGAAAGTCATCTACATAAAGTATAATGTAAAATTTCACAATAACAAAAATACTGAACATTTTAGTTCAGAACATAGCTCATAGAATCACAGAATGGTTTAGGTTGGAAGGAACCACAAGGATCATCTAGTTCCAACCCCCCTGCCATGGGCAGGGACACACTACACTAGACCAGGTTGCCCAAAGTCCCATCCAACCTGTCCTTGAACACTTCCAGGGATGGGACCTCCACAACTTCTCCGGGCAACCTGTTCCAGTGCCTCACCACCCTCACAGGGAACAATTTCTTCCTAATATCTAATCTAAATCCCCCCTCTTTTAGTTTGAACCCATTACCCCTTGTCCTGTCACTATAGTCCACAAGAAATAGCCCATCTCCAGCTTTCCTGCAGGTCCACTTTAGGTATTGGAAGTCTGCGATTGGGTCTTCCCAGAGCCTTCTGTTCTCCAGGCTGAGCAAGCCCAGCTCCCTCAACCTGTCCTCGTAGGAGAGGTGCTCCAGCCCTCTGATCATCTTTGTGGCCCCCCTCTGGACTTGCTTGAGCAGCTCCATGTCTTTCCTGTACTGGGGACTCCAGAACTGGACATAGTACTCCAGGTGGTGTCTCACAAGAGCAGAGTAGATGGGGAGAATCACCTTCCTCGACCTGCTGGCCACACTCTTTCTGATGCAGCCCAGGACACAGTTGGCTTTCTGGGATGCCAGTGCACACTGCTGGCTGATGTTGAGTTTTTCATCAATTAGCACCCCCAGTCCTTCTCCTCAGGGCTGCTCTCAATCCATTCTCTGTCCACCTTGTAGTTGTGCTTGGGATTGCGCTGACCCACGTGTAGAAACTTTTTCACCAAAAAGCCCCTTACTTTTGCACAGACACCTTCAGATGTCTACGATGTCCTTGCAGCAAGATGTTAAAATCCATGAAAAACAAGTGATCCATCTCAGAACTTTTGGCAGCCCACAATAGTCACCTTTGCTGAAGCTTATAAGAACCATCGGGTATAGTGGGATGAAAGGAAAACAAGGTACTTAAGAGTCAGAAAAACAGAGGAGAAAACAATGTAGACTGTGAACTCAGGAAGAATGTCAATCCAGCCTGACTTTTACAATAGCATGGGGTAGGGGCTTAGCTGATGTAAAATGATATTGCTCCTCTGATTTGTATTGATTCAAACTGACCAAGAACATCGTTCAAATATATTTGATTTTCCTCTAGTTTTGGTGTTGAACTAACTGAAAACTACTCCATATTTTCATTTTGTGAGCAAAAGCTGTTATCAAGAAAATCACTTCTTTAATGACAGTTAAAATATACTTTGTATATGATTTATTTTAATTATACATGCAACAATAGACCACTTTTATGGAACAGAATTTTGCACATAGTGAATTATTTTCCCACAAGGACAGATGTTTAATTTGGGAGAAAACTATAATGGCAGGGAGGTGCTGAATGAAAGGATCTATTAATTTTAAAATGACAGATGTTTTAAGATTAGAAGTTTTGTGGGGTTTCTGTTCTTAAGAAGTTGGAATAGTTCAAGGTAAAGTTAAGCTATACTTTTGACATTTTTTTTTTCTATGCAGATCAGCCTACTGAGACAGAGATTAAATAAGATCTAATGAAAATAAAATTAAATCATGACAATAACATCTGGATAGAATTAAGACATTTCTCTTTTTCAAAGGATTTTTTTTTCTCCCCAGTCTTCATTTTGTGTGCATTGTGATGTTAAGCTTCTATTTCCTATGAGAACCAAAGTGATTTTTGGATTGGTCAGTAAAAGGCTATTTAATATATCACTTCTCTGAAATTCTGCATTCTCTTTCACATCTCTACTGCCTTTCATTTACCCTGTATTAGAAATGTGTGGGTTTTTTTCTTCCATTTGCTTTATGAAAGGTCCAACAAAAGGCTGAAATCTTGCTGCTGAAAAGGTTTTGTTTAGTGATTGATTTGGATCTCAAAATACTGCCTGTATACCTCACATAACTTTCAGATCTTTTACAGTATTGAGGTTATCAAAAAGGGTTTATTTATGTATTGAAAGAAAAAAATCTAAATTGACAAGGGCACAATCATCTGATTACAATATTAGGTGTCAATAAAGATTGTTATTGCACCAGGACATGGGGTTACAGAAGTACAGAGACATTTGAACTAGCTCTAACCCAAAATGGTACATCAGAATAAAGCAAACAGCATTGTGAATAAATTTTGCACAGATGCACAAACAGACTATTTGAACCTGAACTCTTCTGTCCATCCTCTCAGATTTAGCCCCAGGCAGATCTGATCATGCTGGGATGTACCTCTATGTTGAACATTCATTGAATAGCATGGGTTCTCTCAGTAGCTGTGTGGATACATCTTTCAACCGTAGCTGACCTGATTGCCTGGCTCCTGTTTGAATATTTTCCCTAAAACAGGCGTGCTTAGGTAACTGTGTCCTCTGCATGTGCCTGTGAGACCCTGGACTTGCCTGGGTGCTGAGGAACACTTAACACCTTTACCTGGGTGGAACTAGCTATTTTCAGGAGGGAGCAGCAGGGAAGGCTGCCCAGACTTTAACAATTCCAACTTTGTCTTAACCTAGCCAAGACAGAGAACACTTCTGAAGTTGAGTAGAAAGTTTTCTGAACAGATGCTGGAAGGCTTGAGCTAAAGCCTGAGTTAATTATACAAGATTAAACTCTATAAATAAAATGGGGATGATCAGTCTTTTCTCTGACCTCTGTTTTGCCAACTTAGACTAATACATTCAGGCCGGTACTATCTCACATACTGTATATGCTACCTTGCACCCAGAGGCCTTAATCTCACCAAAATTTTGAGCAGTACAGCAATACAAATTTCTAATATTGATAGTTACCATTATAACTTGTCTTGATGAGGGGAAAAGTTGGAAGGAAGAGTGCCCAATCAGATGATACACTGTGTATGTTGTGTATTTATTGATCACCAAACCACCTACAGGTGTGCTAGGAACATACAAATCTCATGTTCATAATGCCCTGAAGGCTTTACTTCGCTTATCTCAACTTCATGGTCGAGTATACCAAAGCATAAGGATTTAAGTGAGTTGTCTGATGCCACACACTGAAATCAGCAGTTAGGAGAGGTTATGACACAGGAATTTCTAATTTGTCCGCTTTTCAGCATGAGATAATGTTACTTTGCAATTGAATGCCCTATATCAGTCCCCTGTTGGAAAGAATGAACATAAATTCTCTAACATTTACTTTTTCTGGTGGTAACAAAGAAGTAAGTAACGTTTTGGAAATGCTAGGCTTTTCTTTATTATCAGCCCTCAGTCAGAGCTTCAATTATGTTCATTTGTCACTAACAAAACTCTGCTTGAATGAATTATTCACAGTAGATAATGCATTTGTTGAACTTTGTCTGTTTCCCTACTTCTAGGCTTTTTAAAGCAGTTATAAAAAAGTTTCAAAAGAAGATTCCAGACCTAGAAACACTTAACTTGAAGTACATGAGTAATCTCATTGACTTCAATAGGACTACTCAGGTGTTTATAATGAAACACATACATAAATGTTACCAGCTTACTGAAGCCTTCTTTTGAACTTGAATATGAAATTTAAAAGATAGTTTTTCATAAACAGTTGAGTTTGGAATTAACTTTTAAAGACTATTGCATCTAGCAAAGGTTTAATGTACAAATAATCACAGAAAATTATTATGAACGGTCTTGTGCATGCTGTTTATTCAAAATTGAGGTTCAAAGATGAATAAATGAATATTTATTGAAATATTTTTCCTTCCATCCAGATTTCTAATACAGTCCCCAGAAATATTACCGTAAAATTGGCAGGAAAGATCATCTGTATTTACAGGAGCAAATGACGTTCAAATACTTTTCTCTAATATCTAGCATTCAAAGAAAGGCCCACTTTTTAAGGGTCACATATTTTCTGCTTGGTACCTCAATTAGGTTGATTTTCCTCTCAAGTTCATAACTGGTAGTCAGTAAGAACCTAATGGAAAGCCATGAACAGTGCAGTATATAAACCAGAGGAACAAGGAGAAGGGCCCATTGTTTTCATTATGATTATGGAATAAAGCTTTATACTTCTCCTTACAGTGTTTCAGTGAATTACCTGCAAGATTTTAACTTTTTAATATTTTGCCCAATCTTATGTTCCTTGCCATTCCAGTAAATTAAGCCAGGTTGCAGTTTGGCCCATATTAAAGTATTTTCAGTCAAAAATAGACTGTTGCAGATGAAGTACAAATACTTCACATGCCACATTCCTACCAGCTTTGTGCAAGAGGAGTAGAAAACAGACAAAACATCGGTGGTTACACAAACTCAGTTTAAAACACATACCGTGTCTGTATGTCTTTAGGGAAAGAGGATACTTGCTATTATTATTTTTTTTTTTAAGCATGACTAGTGAGAGGGTGTTAGGCTATAGGTAGGCTAGATCTAATCATGTGTTGCTTGACTTCTTTTTTTTTTTTCCCCATTAGGAGTTGGAGTGATTCCTCATCATCTTTAAGGAAGTTTCCCGAAGAACGGCAGTTTAAAAAATATCTCGATATGGCTTATGCTCCAATGAAGCATCACATTTTGAGGGAGGGGAGAAAAAATTACATGTGTATTTGAACAACATACATGAGCCCACGCAGTCATGACAAGCCATAAATATATTCCACTTAAGTGTTGTTAGATCCTTGATGTTCTGTGCATAAGCAAAAAAGGAAGGAAATCTCCTAGCAGATGTTTTACTGCAATAACTGATGAATGAGTAATGAATAATGAATAACTTCTATGGTACAGGGATGCTGAATAACATGGGTATATGGGTGAGATGCCTCTACCAGCACTCACAAGTCTTTTCCAAGTTTATTATATCACAAAGCATTAAAGTTCATATGCTGTAGCCTCTACAGTTTACAGCCTGGACTTTGTCAGTCAGGTAAAATGCCTAAAATGACAGCAGTACAAACTGAGCAGAAATACTCATTCAGGAAGAGATTTGTCTCCTTCTGTTGCATCTTATTATAAAGTGGTTTTAACAGCTGGGGCTACACATGAGGTACATCAGCAGACTGGAGGACATTAGGCCAAACCCTCTGGAATATTTATTTCCAACATCTGGAAACTAATTTGATTCTGCTGTAGGCACCTAAGTTTCCTGCGCTATCGAGCTGCGAAGCTGTCTGAGCCTGCTAGTCATGTTAACTCATAGAAGTGATTGGGAATCCAAGACAGGGCTCTCCTGTCTTGTTTCAAAGGTGAATGTGATCCATCAACAGCCACTGTTACATTTGACAGATAGTGCAAATAGAAAGTCAAAATTTTAAAACTTAACTGTCCCTAAATGCTTGGAGAAAAAGTATTTAAAGCCCAGTCTCTGCAGTGAGTTTTAGTTGTTTAATGCTATCTTTTGTAGTAACATATCTGCCTTTGCCTTCCTTCTTCCCTGTTACACTCCTTGTTACCATGTTCCAGATTCTTCACATTTTGTATGTAGAGCTTCGCACAGAAACTTTCTTTTGTCAAAATTGTAGGCAAATTAGAGGAACTTTTCTTGAGTTATGGCTCTTAAAAATAGGCTTTGAAAAGCATCTACACTTTTGTGTCACTTCTATGAAATAACATGCCTTAAAAGTTTTCTCCTTTCAGGAGAGTAACTCTGAAAAGCCATGATTTTTCAGGAAAAAATCACAGTGACAACCTTTCAGCCCTAGCGATTGAAGACTCTTTTCCGTATGAAAAAATGGCAATGAATGCCTTTTAAAGATTTAAATGGAAAAAGAGATTAACCTTGATGCTGGATGCACCAAAAGCACCAAGGGAACCTGAATAATGGACTTGCTGGACACAAAAAATGAAACTTATGGAGGCTTTTTTTGTGTCCTCTGGAGTATACATTTTGCAGATTATGGTCATTTAGACATACCAGTTTTCCTCGTGCTTCAGAGTTGAACAAGAAAAGTTGTAATTTCTATAAAAACCCCAACCCTGAATATTTAATGAGACTTTCAAGTCCATTTTGTATTATACATAATTTTATGTTTGTGTCCTCAGCTAAACTAAACTGGCATAATTTTACTAGGCTGTGGACAGTGATAGATTTGGATCAGCTTGTTACATCTGAGGACTAAGCTCTTGCAACCATTCACCTCACACTTTGGGGTAGAGTCCCTGCAAGCCTCACTGAAAAGGCAACAGCCAGCCTATTCCTTCCACTCCTGTCTGTTGCCCAGAGGAGGACTATATTAGCACTGAAGCTCCTAAGTTTGACATGACATTAAAAGCTGGCATAGCAGTAGAACTTAAAATAGGTATTGACATTTGGTCTTTATTTATGATGGTAGTAACTTCAAGTTTTGAGGCAAGCTGCCATGTAAGCAGTAATTCAGACCTATTCCCTCTAAGGAGCTCTGGATATGATTTAACTGGATTGCAGATTTAACTGGATTTTTAAATTTTTTTCCAAAACAATAACTGAAGTGACCAAAGAAAAAGAGACTTGTGAAATAATTCTTTGAAAAATGCCAGAACTATTCCTTTCCTTAGCTTTCATACCCTTTTGAGAGCAAATCTTTGCTTAAAAATTTACATGATGTGTGAATCGATTACGCAAGAGATACAGGTATGTGTTCTCATATCTGCATCAAAATGGGTGTTGAATCTCATTTCCAAGTTTCAATACTTGCACTTGAACGAGTGTCTGACAGTGGTGGAAATCACTGGTTTGATAAATATCAGAGGAAATAGAATGTAAAAAAAACCTCTCATGAAAACTTTCTATAGAAAATAATGTTTAATGATTTCAGAAATTCCAATTAAAAGGTATAGCATAGATGTCAAACTCCAATAAATCTCTATTGTAGTCGTTGTAGCAGTCACTGATTTACGTTATCTGAGCATCTGCCTCATGGTTTTGTTACCATGTAATAATCAATATTTGTCATTTTCTCACAAGAGACTCTTTCCTTTGAGATCTTTTGCAACCTTACAGACATATTAGCTTGCCAGCATTAAGGCCGTCATTTTAGATAACAAAAATCTGGGGATCTTACTAATGCCAGCTCTTTCTTTCTTTGCCAGACAAGATAATTTTGAACTATACCCTAGGGCCAGATTCTGATTTCATCTGTGCCAGTGGAGTTACTTGATAATTTTTAGTAACAACCGGATTACAGTAGTACAGACCATCCTTAGCTTTCAGAGCCCTCTAGAGTCCAGCTAGCATGGAAATCCCATACTAAATTCCTGCAAAGATATCAGGTTAAAGGTTTATCCATGATATGGCTCATTTGTATTTTTAGATTTAAAATGCCACTATCTTTTCATAGGATGACACTGAGAGGTTCTTCAGTGGAGCCTGAAGAAAACTTCTAGGTTTTGTGATTTCAGTGTAAATCATGACATAAATACGTCTACACATTCTTTGTAGTAGATAGGTCAGATGAGCTAGATGAATTTGAAGTAAATATACAGGAAGCATCAGACCAAGCAGAGAAGCTGTGTTCATAAGTCACCCAGGCTGGATGGCATTCACCTGGGAGCTCTGAGGGAAGTCAGATGTGAAATTGCAGAACTGCTGACCAAAGTACGCAAACTACCACTTCAAACAACCTCTGTGATGGAGGCCTGGCTGATTGCCAGCATAACTCCAACATGCTGCATAGCTTCTAGAGGGTATCCTGGAAACTGCAGCCTGGCTAGGCTGACCATTCCTGGTAAGATGGTAGAGTCTGTAATGAGGAGTGATTCCATAAGTGAACACTGTCCTTTGGGAAAAAGAGGCAGAGGGGCTTCCAGGAAGGGGAGCCCAGGGTCACTGATGTGTCAGAGAAATGTATGTTTGTGGATGATGCCAGCTTCCTTAGGTTAGGTGAATACAATGTTGATGCCATAGATCTAGGTGAAAGGCCAGAAGGGTGGCAGGTGAACCTCAAGGTAGTTGAATGTAAAGTTGTACCTAAAGGGAACAATAATCTAAACCATGCCTACATGGTGCTGAACTTGAAAATGGCAATTATTGCTTAAGAAATAGATTTTGGAGTCATCATTTTCTTTCTTCTGAAATTGTTACCTCAATGTGCAGCAGCAGACCAAACGGACAAATGAGTTATTGGCCATTGCCTGGTAAAGTACCCACCCAGACCTTGAGTACTGTGTACTGATCTTGTGTCTGTGTTTGTAGGATGTAAAGGAGCTAGACAATGTGCAGAGACGGGCAATTAAAATGATGATTGGGATGGGGTAGCTAGCTTACGCAAATAAACTAAAAAGGCTGCGACTCTCTACTTTAGACAGCAGAAGTCTGAGGGGGCACATGTTAGTGGTTTGCCAAATCATGAAGGTGGTAGAGAATGTCAAAGCAGAACTGTTGTTCACCAAATCCCACAATACTAAAGCCAGCAGGCACTCAGGAACCCAGCTTTAAACAGATAAAAGGAAGAACATTTTTCCATGTCAGTTAACAGATAGTGTTACCAGATAGTGTTACCAGAGGAGGCTGTGGAAGGAGACAGCATCAGGAGATGCAAAAGGGGATGAGACAAACTTGCACTTAGCTCATTCATCCACAAGCAGACTCTAAAGGGAGCAGGTGAAGCTGTAACCAACAATAACCCCAGCGCCACATTCCAGATATTTGGGGTATAAGGAGGACATGGACTACAGGAAGTGACCAAGCCTGTGTGCTTTTCTTCTAAGCACCATTCCTTATTACCAGTCATTGTGCTGAATTCTCTGACCCTTAAAATACTTTGAAATTCTTCCTGGGACTTCAGTGAGAGGTAGACATTAAGTGTATAGGGGCTGCAACAGACCAAATAAAGGAAGGAGGTAAGAACCAAGGGGTGACAAGTAATAAAAGAACCAGGAAATTAGAGACACACTGAGCACATCATCAAGTAGGTACCCAGACAGTGTTTACCGTTCTTTGAAGACATTGAAGGAACCAGTAGTTGCTGTCTAGTGGTGCCCTCTTCCTTAGGACATGAGAGGGACTCAGAATGGAAAGCAGTTCAACAGTTTCCAGCATCCTGCTGACAAGGTTAGAAGGAGGCTGATGACAGTTTACAACTTGGTGGATGAGGATCAAGGAAGATGGTGTAAAGAAAAAGGTGAGGGGAGAAGCGCAGCCAGGACTTCCATATGAGGTTCTGGGGGAGCTATGAGAGGGATTTTAATGTGAAACACTGGATGTACATGTGTATATGCAGAAGGTGCACAAGTTAACGGACTCTGTAAACATGCCTGTGTACATGGCTTCATACAGTATTTTCCACCTTGTATGTCCATAACCATGAAATTACCTTTAATATTCCATCCCTCATTAATCAGACTGCCTAAAAATCACCTGCTAAAAATAAAATAGACACATTGTGAACAACATGATGGTGTCCTGAGTGCATCATCTATCTCTTATATGTCCCTATCAGAATGTGACCATCTTTTTCTGTAACGCTCCCTTGCAACCTCTTCCCCTCCTGAGTATGACACAGCTTAGATGACCTCAGACCAGACTGCTTTGACAACAGCTGAGGTTGGTCTTGTACCTTGCTCATCCCAGCCTTGCCTTACTGCCTTCACTTCTGACTTGCTCTCAGACCTCCCTCATCACTACAGACTTGCCTGGCAATCACTGGTCTGCTCGGTGCATGTGCCCATCATTACCAGATCTGCTCTTTTCTTTGTGCTTGAGTACTGTGGCCTGTGCCCCTTGCTAATGAAGACACAATCTGCCTACCTTGTCGTGGCCCTTGGCTACCCACTCATCTTGCAGAGCAGGCTGCTCTTGCTGCTCCCTTGCAAGCCACCCTTGCCCATACCAGTCACTGCACTTACCTTCTTTTAATTACACGGAGTGGAGTGGAAATTTGTGACTGACGTCAATAGGAACATCATTCTTTTGCTCTTGTAGGTCCTTACAGAACCATATTTTTAACTGGCTCACCATTAACTTTGTTTTTCCCACATTTCTGTTACCCGGGTTAAAAACAATGTGGTTTAAATGCTGTAGGTTGTATGAATTGCTTCACAATAAGACAGACAGAAACCCTCCAGCTAAAGATTCAAGCTTCGTCTATGCTTTAAAGTGGAGGAAGTATCCAGACAGGAGTATGTGTAGCTGTGAATCCTTAGGGCTTTTTTCTCCCATTGACATTCATCCGAAGAGCCACTAGCTACATTTCCCCAGTTCCCATTCACAGTTAGCTATGCCGAGGCTCCTGAAACTTCAATATGCGGCCAGTTTGTTTCAGACCACAAACCATTATATCAATACAGTAAGAAAATAAGGATTCTCTCTGAAGTTTAGAAATGCAACAGACTGACTGAAAGTAAGGATCTGCAATTGTCTTTTCAAGATTTTGAAAAGAATAAGGAATAAATGACATTTTTTTTGATCATTAGGGTAAGTCTGGTGCTTTTTGGCAGTCCATCTGGAGGAAATATTATAAAATGGCATTGTCCTGGAAAGTGCAAGAGCAGTGCTGACCTTGGGTCCCTTTCTGTCAAGCTTGAAAAATATTCTTCGTTGTTGCCAGTGAATACTGAGAACAATATGAACAAAGAGAATATCACTTACAGGATGGTGTCAAACTGCATCAAGCAAAATAACCTGAAGGAATACCTTCATGTTATATTATCACATCTTTCAGCATGCATTGCCTCTTGCATTTAGAAACAGAGGGGTTATTTTTCTTCTTGGAGTGAGGAAAAGAAACACCACTGACAGTCCTTTGTGCGGAAGGTTGTGTTATTAATGAGTGTTGGGAAAGGGAGGAACTTTATATAAATACGCTATCATTGAAGTTAAAAGAAGGTGCAGGACATAGTGTCCAAAGACAGAAAAAGTGGGGTAACTGATTTCTTTAGGATCTTTAGAAATACATGTACGTGCATGGAATCAGATCTGATC
The DNA here is from genome assembly GCA_013399095.1 of Psophia crepitans. NCBI lineage: Eukaryota > Metazoa > Chordata > Aves > Gruiformes > Psophiidae > Psophia > Psophia crepitans. Next base: position 70,821 of record VWZZ01006280.1, on the reverse strand, counting down.
AGATTTACTAGCAGTGTTAATTTAGAATGATTCTTTGGAAATCCCCTGTAATTATGGTAACTCCACATTGTTTATACCTCAGATCAGAGTATGTATGAGTATGAGCATGAGTAGGAGAGTAGTGAAAAAACACTATTTCTTCTTATTTTGAATCTCAAGACCTTGTAAGAATGTTCCAGCCACAAAATTACAAAGGAGGAAAACCCCTTTTATCAGTTACGGATTTACATTCAACACGAGATGCAGAACCCCAGCCTTGCACTTGTGGACTGTGCAGTATCACCCTGCCCTCAAAGATAGCTGTGGACATAGACGAATGAAGGTTCATTTGTATCAGGAATAGTGTGGCCAGCAGGAGTAGGGAAGTGATCATGCCCCTGTACTTGGCTCTGGTGAGGTCCCGCCTTGAATACTGTGTCCAGTTTTGGGACCCTCAGTACACAGAGGACATTGAGGTGCTGGAGCATGTCGAGAGAAGGGCAACGAAGCTGGTGAAGAGGCTGGAGCAGAGGTCTTATGAAGAGCAACTGAGGGAACTGAGGTTATTTAGTCTGAATGAGACAGAGGGGAGACCTTATTGCTCTCTTCAACTCCGTGAAAGGAGGTTGTAGTGAGGTGGGTGTTGGTCTCTTCTCCCAAGCAACGAGTGATAGGACAAGAGCAAACAGGCTCAACTTACTCCAGGGGAGGTTTAGGTTGGATATTAGGAAAAATTTCTCCACCAGAAGAGTGGTCTGACATTGGAACAGGTTCCCCAGGGAAGTGGTGGAGTCACCATCTGAGGAGGTATTCAAACAGTGTGTAGATGTGGCACTTTGGGACATGGTTTAGTAGACTTGGTGGTGGGTTGATGGTTGGACTTCATGATCTTAGAGGTCTTTTCAAACCTTAAAGGCTATGATTCTATGATCTAGATTATTAGAGATCAGGGAGAAAGAAATAACTTTTAACATATCTCTTGACAGCACTTAGTTCAATGGGATCTAATGTGGAATAGAACTGCAGGATGCTGCTGTATCACAAATGATAAATAATTAATTATACAGGTTGAAGACACCTGTTAACATTTTCTTCTCCAAAGATACCTCAAATGTGTTACAACATAAAAAGTGTTGGGACACTTACTGCATCACGCTGTAGAGAAATTGAAAGTTGTTACAAACTTCAGATTTCTTGAAATAATCCTTGTGGTCATCATAAACTGGGGACATGCAACCTAATCTCCCTGCTAATATTCTCTAAAGAACATTTTTATCTGCTTTTACCTCTAGAAAGTGGTGAGTTTAGACCATTCCTCTGCAGTATTTTCTAAGTCTCACAAGTAGGAAGACTCCTCTGATATTTGGCCTAAATTTTGCCCTTCCTTAACTTAATTTCTTCTGTTTCTAAACCCTTGAGTACCTCCATACAACTCTTCTCAATAGCTGTCATTCCTCTCCAGATTAATAATTATGTGGCATTGTTTGAATCTCTCTGCATGATTTTTATCTTTATACCTTTAAGCATTTTCTCTCCCCACTTACCTATGATCACCTGTATTGCTACCCCTTCCAAATTAACACTGCCTGGAAAAACACATTTCCATGTTGTTTGTTCCATGAGACACATTGCAAAATCATGCAATATTTAATGAGTATTTTGCATTCTTTCTGTTTGTCTGACTGGTATAATATGACTTCCTAGATGAGAAGGACGGGCTTTCTAGGAGGAACTGACACAAATGCAGTGAAGCAGTCAATGGTAACAAACACTTCCCATTTTTTTCCAGTATGTAAATGGCAGTCCAAGTAGGAAAGGAGAATCTCGGACATCCATTTTGGGCAAGTTAAAGAAAAGGCTACTCCAGGGCCCCACACTCAAGCTGACTAGAGCATTATCAAACGTAAAGCCAGTCCTGAACACTAAAATTTTCCTTCTTAGCAAATACGATAAATAAGCCTCAGGTGTCTAACACCAGTCTCGTATTATAGGCATCCATCTTTTTTTTCATCTCCATCTTTTGTCTGTGGTACTGCACTTCATTTTAAGACTTAATTGTAAATATAACATCTCTCGTGAAATTATTATATGCAGAAAAAGTCCTGCATTGCATCTGTCATAGTCTTCTCTTTTGGTAATTCTGTCAAAAAGTAACGGCAAGAGTTCCTTTTTTGTAAGCTGTGCTTATTCTTAATGCCTCTGCTATCTTCCGAACGGTTAGAAACTGTTATTCATTCCAGTATTTTAAAAGGGATTGAAGCTAGAATTTCTTGACAGTAATTACTACGATCTTTCTCTTTTGAAGGCTGACACCACATTTCTTTTCTGTTATCTACCAGTACTTCTAGCCCAGTTTCATTTACGAGAGCACAGTAGCAAGAAGAAGAGAATTATAAAGACTGAGATTTAAGTGACGAATTCCTGCTGCAGGAGAGCTGGCAGAGCCGTTCTGGGGTGGGGAAGTAAGTTCATCTGCCACACCATGAAAGAATCTCTCTCATGTAAGTGACAGTAGAAACTGATGTAAAAGGATGCGCGTGCACACTGAGCCTTTTCATCTGACTCTTAATGACCAGTTACAGTCGACTGCCTTGTCAGATTATTTATAGACCCCGGTTATGATTTCTCAGAGATGCAAAACTGAAGTTGTGTGGTGCAGAGGAAGTACCAAAAGTCGTTCAGAACACTATCCAGCTATCCCAGGATGCAGGATAATGACAAAATTTCATCTCTTGTTCCTTTTCAGTTTCTGGTCCACAGAAGATATCATGCCTTTTCTCTGGAGCTCTTCTGGTGGCAGGTCTGTTTTAACCTGCAGTTTTGTTGAACTAACTCTCTGCTTTCTCTCTTTGCTGTTATAGCTTAATGTCCACCCGCTTTTCCTCCAGAACAGAATGCTTTTTTTCCACCATTAGACACCCTGCCCTACAAGTGTATGCTTTTACGGATCAGTCAGTGATCTATACTTTGGGCTCTCTGGTTCAGCAAAATCCTGTATTTCTTATATTGCTCATAAACCACATCTGTCCTCCTGTATTTTGTCTTCAAATCAAATAGTTCACCTTTGTCTCCAGGTCTCACCCTAAAACTTAATTTCTGTCAATTCTTCTATAAGATGCTTCACAAAAGAGTAGCTTCCACTACATGATCAGTGAAGGAGAACACCTACTCTGGGATGTCTGTATCCAGTTGCAGTGTCTTTACTGTCTAATCCATTATTTCGGTTACCACAGCTACTTTATTTTTTTCTTTTTTAATTGTTTTTCACTTTTAAAGAAAATGGAGAAATCCACCCTAATCCTCAACTCTTATTCTTTGGTCATTGGTTGGTTGGCTTGTGAGTTTTTGCTTTGGTTAGACTTATTTCCTTAATTAGTCCCACCTTTGAAAATTGTGATCATAGGTCTTCCTCACATATTTAGCTGGCACTCTTCTGCACTACTTAGACCATGCAATACCTGACTGACCAGCTACCAACTGCAGCAAACTTACTAGCACACAGAGAGAGAAACTAACCTACCAATCACAAAACAAGGATTGTTTAGGGGTTTTTTTTACATAAAAGATGAGAAAATTCAAACTCCTCCTTTTCTATTTGTTTGCAGAATCTTCTATACATCAACTGTCTGGCTGTTGGTTTCTCCTTATTGCAGTTACCTGAATTATCTTTACAAAAAATCACAAGTCACTTCTGCCTAATGCTGACAATTGTTTCTGCTTCCTCTGCATAGCAGAACTCATCCTCACCCTGCTTCTGTGGATACCGACCCTCAACCCAGTTTTGGATTTGAGAAACGCTACCATGTGAATCCAAATGATTTGAAAGAGCAGTCTGTTTCAGTGCCTACTGAATTAAATGAGATTATTTCTTTGGCATTCAGTGGGCATTATATTAGACCTTTGCTGAATGCTGGAACACTTCTTACAATTCAGACAACTTAACTTAATGAGAGATACTGTTTTTCAAGTGTAAAATCTCAACAGTCTTCCCTGAAGGAAAATCTAGGACATATAAGGACATTTATTGGTTCTTTTTTTTTTCCTTAGTCAATGCTAATAAATTCATAAAGAATTCCAGACTCCTCCAGGGAGAAAAGATTCAAATTAAAAATTAAAAGTTACATGGACTTGTGTGCATTCAAAGCTTGTGTTAATTTTAAATAGGTAATAGGTACTTTTAAGATTCAAAATACCTGGGAAAAAAGGCAAATAAGTATGTATTTGAGAGCAATTGATTAAAACTAGCTGCAATTACAGGGACCTATCCACCCATGTAAAGGATGGAGGGTACAGCAAGAAGCAGCCTTATATCATTGTCATTCTATCAACTACTTACAGCTTAATAGTACGGAAAAAAATAAATGAGACTGAAGAGAAAATGGAGACGAGAAGAGCAGAAGTGTGGGAGGAAAATGAAGGAGAACAGAGCATGGTTTCTACCTGCTCTGTGTGCCAGAGGGTCATTTATGGCTTTAAAGTTCATAACATCTGGGGACAAATTAATCTATTCTCAGCTATCCATAGAGAAATGGAGTTGAAGCAGGGATACAATTGTCCTCCGGATCTCAACAGGAATAATCATAGAATCATAGAATCACAGAATGGTTTGGGTGAGAAGGGACCTCAAAGACCCTCCAGTTCTAATCCCCCTGCCACGAGCAGGGACACCCTCCACTAGACCAGGTTGCTCAGTGTCCCATCCAACCTGGCCTTAAACACTGCCAGGGTTTAGGCTTCCATAATTTTGGAGACCATAAACACACTTCTGTGCAGTTTACTGCTCTTGGGTCTTTCAATTCCTGGCCTGAATCCCCTGCTGGGCACTACCAGCATTCAGACCCCAGCAGAGGGACCACCCAATAGGAAGTCTGTACATAGGATGACAACCATTGAAGGTAATAACAGAAATGCCCTCATTCCCAGACAAAACTGAGCAGCCACGCTGAGAGACAAGGGCTTGGTTTTGATAGCTGGTAGGGCAGGATTGCACTGGGTCAGTGTGTTTCCTCCAGTGGCACCCTTGTCAAAGCCCAGACTCAGTCAGTTATTGAAGAAAATCAGCCTGTTCTCTGCTGTGGATGAATACCCTTGCTGTTCTTGTGGGCACATTACCTCTGCCCACTAAATCTAACTGGGATTTCTAGAACCATAGTCCTCTGACCAAATGCTAACATTCTTTTGCCATCTTTGATAGAAATTCATGTCAGCATCTGCTCCTATCAATCCTTCTTTCCTCATTGCTAGTACAGCATTGTATGTATGCCTTAGTGGTTATTCTCCTTTATTTTGGTCTGGCTGTTGCATCAGTCAGATGAATTAACTTTAATGACTTATAATATATAATCAGATTTAAGTTTGGACCCCAGATTCCTGAGGTTCAAGTATATCAGAATTTAGAATGCATTCAGAATTATATTTAATATAAAATGATCAGAATTATATTTAATATAAAATGATCTAGAAACTGAAGAGGTTGAATGTAAAAGTTAAGTCCTATCTTTCTCCCATGAAAGATTTGGTCCTATTCTATTCTAAGATAGCTAGAAGTTATATGGGGAGAAATAGAAAGCTTCAGTAGAGTGTAGCCGATTCACCACTGCTGCCAATACTGAAATACAGCTCATTCTGAATTAAGCTAGCAGTGATATATAGCACAGTAAATTTGCTTGTTATGACTCTAGGACTAATATAGTTTTGGGAAAATTGCCTAAAGAAAAATATCACTTGTAATTTAATTAATTTTTAAGATTTAGGTTTGCTGGATGTAGGACTTTGCATAGAGGACAGAAAAGATGAGTGGCCAGAAAAAAGGCAGACTAGTGTGCAAGAGTCGAGTAGTGAAGGAACCAAATGCACATGTTCTAATTTTATCTGGGCTTGTGCTAAACACCACTAAGGAGACTGCAAATAATCTTCAGAGTGTGAGAATCAATAGAGTGTCCAAATGTGAAAATCATCCATGCCATATACTTTTGTGCTACTTGCTAGGAAAACCCCCCGTCCCTGGCTGTAAGCTAGTATGATAGGTCAGAATCAGGCAGACAGGACTTGAAGCTTGGTGAGCACTTGAACGTATGGACTACTATTGTGGCAGCAATAATGGACATTCCAGTAGCAACTGTGAGGTCCTAATACAAGAAGTAAGTAAGTAATTCAACTTGATTTTCAAGACTGGCAGGTCCTGACTTCTTACACAGATGTTGCAGAGAGGAATGTGTAACTTAGGTTAAGCACTGACAGATTTGGTTTGAGTAGGGCTCTACTGACTTTAATCAGGCATGTCTTTGAGAGTAAATAGTTAAGTACATCGATTAATATTTCCCTTTTCTCAATGTCAGACCAGGAGGATCTGTTTCTGAGTAAACCTGAACATTTAAAAATAAGAGCCAGAAGGATCTGATGATATTGTCCCTTCTGTTCACTCACTCAGACTAGTCTATGCTAAAACCCAGTCCTTAAGAAATTGGAAAACTCCCAAACCTCACCAGAAGGTAATTTGAATGTGGGTTGCTAAATTATGTATAAAATCAATTATTCCCCCTGTGAAATACCAGATTCAATGCAAGACTGAGATGAAGTACCCTAGATGGACTCTCTTGTACTCAAGATGTTACTTTCATCTTACACTTAAACACTGGGAATGTTAGAGGTGAATATTAGATTGATTTCTGCAGGTCTTTCAGTCTAAGAAATGCTTGACTATTCTTCCAGATGGGCAGCAGTAAAGGAGTTCAATATTTAATGGAATTATTCAGGGAATGCAGGAAACACCTCAGGGCCATAACAAACCAAGCTCTCCCCTCTTAGTACAGAATGCATTTGTTCCAACAGGTCCTTCCTTTGATCTTGTTCTCCTATGCTTGAATACCCAAGGTAGAACTGGTTTGGAAAGTACTCAGAAATAAAAAAATCATTGGAAAGAATGGAGTATAGACGTAATTTTTTTCATTTGACAATCTCATTGGATCCCAGACCTAACTGTGGGAGTTCAGGGAGTCTGCTGGTGAAGCCCATGCTCTTCTCAAATGACAGTCAATGATAATTTCACTGAACAGAGTCTAGAAAGCTTCTGATGCAAATCAAAGTTAAACTTACTCGGTTTCTATTTAGTCGAGATTAAAATAAAATAAAAATAAGCAATGACATTTTCTAAATCCTACAGACCCTACTTTTTAGATAGCTGTAACCTACAGTTACAAGGTTATGATCTTAGGTGTAAAGAACATGACCAGAGGTGGACACTTCATCTTTTTAGATTCTCAAAGACTCCAGCATATGTTATGGCACTTGAAATCATTCATCAGCTGCCTCTCCACTGCCTGCTCCTTCCCAAAGGAATACTAGTTTACATCTACTGAGGAAGTCTCCTTCCTGTGATCAAGCATCTTTGGGTCCAATATCTTCAGCATGGTGAAAAAAACACTGCACATGTTAAAATCCCCCAAACTTACTCTGGATAGCAGACGCTTGCAGAATACACTTAGACCAATTATTCTCTCAGAAACATGAGTTGTGAAAACACCCTAACAAACAAAGTTAGATTTTAGCTCTTGAAGTCTTTTAGAGCAATTCAGCTTTCCTGCCTCCAGGTTAGATTAGAAAAGGAAGTATGCTCAAATTGCTTTTTTATAATTGAAATATCTTTTAGATTCTCCAGAATAGTCACTCCATGTTCCTTTTTCCTCTTCTGCCACAACATAGACTATCCCTAATCACCCCCACCTGTCTTTCCTCGAGCTACACCTGCTGTTTCCTTTCCTCACCCTTCCAGAATAAATCTCACTTAGGGGTTTATACCAAATATGGCAGGGAAATCTCATGATTTGTCCTCACTTTTTTTTTTTTATTTTAGGGCTAGACTGAAAGAAATTAAGATAAATTCTCCTCCCTTGCTTTCTGGGATTAGATTCCCTTTTTATTTCCAACATACATGTGAGCTTTCCTAAGTGAACCTTTGCTTTGGCACATCCTTGCTCACCTCTGGCTTTTTGGCAAGTCACAACATTTTCAAGACTTTAGTAAAATATTTAAAGATTTGATCAGAATTTTTTAAAGAAACAAAAAATGGAAAACCCCTTCTTTTTCTTTTTTTTTTTTTCCTTCCTTTCTTTGCTAATCTGCTTGTAGTCCCACTGTACAAACAGGTGAACTGGCAGCAGTAACAGGTGTAGTATATTTTTGCAGGTAATGTCATGGGAATGAGAGCTGAAGACAAGAGAAGGCAGGAGTGATTTTGTTACCAGGGAAGCTGCAGCATGGAAGAGGATCTCAGTAACCCCGAAGGGTTCTCTGGTAATTTGTAAACTTTAAAAGTGATACTAGAATTCCCTGAATGTCTTCTGGAGTGTGGTGTCCTGAAAGATGGTGAGAATTAACAGCTAACCACTGACAAAAGGGATGTCCTTTACCCCATTCCCATTCTGACTTATTCTCCATGCTCCTAGCTTTGCTGGTGCTCGTTTTATCCTTTTTGACTGCCTCTAATTCACCAACTCCAGAAAAAAATAAAGCTGAATATTTTCTGTTATGACAGTGATTCTAAGTGCCTCAGAGAAGATCTGATGAGGACTAGAGGTGAAAAGGGGAGGGGACAGAGTTGGGAAAAACAGGGAAGTACAAAGGTAGGAGAAATGGTAAGGGAAGGAAAGGGTGAGGACAGAAATAACCATCGTTTGGTGTCAGCAAATACAAGATTGGTGCATCTATCTGTGGAAGCAGAATTGTCTTATGGGGTGGCTAAATAAATGCTGTCTATTTTTCTCTGTGCAGTTTGGAGCTATACAGTATGATATATGATGGCAAAAACACAGCAATGGCAAAGTGCTATAATTCTATCAAACACCTTGTGAAAAATTTTCCTTTAATAAGCTTCACCAGAAAGACAAAGAGCAGAACTCATCCGCAAAATCCAAACAGAAATGTGGTCACACAGATCTAGGGCAGACTTGTGTTTATACAGAGAACACAGCCGAGGCCTCTGGTGGTAGTGCAGTTCAAATATTAAAGAAAATGATCAGAAGACCTCAGAATGAGGCAGGTAGCGTAATTCAGAGGGCTAGACCTTCTCCCAGGCCTAGGTAGTGTGAAGCCCTGTTAGGAAGCTGGTTGCTCTTCCTTTCCTCCCATTTCTCAGACTTCTCTCCTGATGAAATTTCTAGAGTGTTCAGAGCTTTTAAATGTAGGAATGACTGACTCAGTATACCATTGTAGCAATGAATTCCGCTCAACTCTCAACCTTTTAGTGCCTCATTCCCTTGTTCCGATGTTCCTGTGGAAGCAGCAGGTGCGGGACAGGGAGTAGTCCTGCTTGCATTCCAGTAGTTTCTCTGTGCAGTGGGACTTGCTTCATGATGTACTTCACATCTCTTCTGTGTTTTTTATAAAAACTCAGAGTCAGTAGATGGAAGAAGTAGTTTAAACACCACCTATTGAAGATAGATTTATTTTCTTGTAAAAGGGATGTACCTTACTAGGTAGGTGATATGATCATGAATCACACTTTTTCATCTATATAGTTTGTAAGCAGAAGTCCAGCCCAGAAAAAAAATCAAAGAAGGCAAAATAAAGGTATAAAAACATTGTTGGGCAAGTTTTGACCTTTTTTTTTTTTGCCATGGGAAATATAAATATGGTAAAACAGTCTCTGTTTTTAATTAAAAAAGATTGATCAAAATTTTCTATTAGATCCAAAAGGGAATTAGAGTATTCATTAGATTTTTGGATTAAAAGGTAAGTGCTATTTTATGAACGTGCGAAGAAAACACAGAGAAATTCTAAATGAAATTGCTTGGTGTATTAGTTTCTTGATTATCTTAGAAAAACATGTTACAACCCCCAAAAGCTATTATTTAACACATGGGAAACTCTGTTTCTCATTGGAGATTATTTTCTAGAAACCATTCAAATTATAAAAAAGCAATTCATGTTTTTAAAGTTATTTCATTTAATCAAGGTGCCCAGTTTGAAACCACAAGATTCAGAAGGTCAGATTATTTAAGAGTTGGCCAAGTTTTTGCAGTTCTAGGGCATTACATTAACATTAGGTAAGTGATTATTCCTTCAAAAATTGAATCCCTGCATTGTTGATTATTTTCTGTTTGTATATGTGGTAATATAGAAGAGTCATAATCATTCTATCAAAGCCGTTACAGTCCTGTGATAACCACAATGAGAATGACCGACCTGGTGACTCAGTGGATATTTTGACTCCTCCTCACCCCAAGCCACTTCTAATATGCTGGTCATCTTTTCTGGGGAGAGAAAATTTAAATGGCTTTGCTCTTCTGAGAGTAATTCTGCAGCAGCCAGGTGGAGCTGTAGAAAGTTAATTCTTGAGTATAGAGGACACTCTTTCTACAGGGAAGCCTTTTTGGTATCAATACCAGTATGGCTTGAGTTGTATGTCCATACTTGCTGGTGTCAATCCAGCCTAGGGTGCTTATGTGTCCTCCAGATCCATTTATTCTCTGGACTGAAGGACAGATTCCTGGTTTCAGCTATTTAGTGAGGTGAGAGGAAATGGAAGTCAGACAAGAATTTGTCATAAATGTTAGGCAGGCCTTTGAATGCAGCTCTTAAATTATTGCCTGTGGATGATATTGCAGAGAGCCTGACTCCACTCTTACAACAGCGTAAATAATTCATTAGAAATCTGCACTGTAGTGGTGCAAACAATAGAAGAGTTCAGTCCAGTATGTGTGGTGTTCATCTTCTGCAGCCATCTCTTCCACCTTGCCCTCTGAAAACTGAAAGTGAAAAGAAAGATACTGATGTAACCCATTTTCATCTTTCGACTCAACTGCAATTTCTTCACAAGGTTGCACTGTGCATTGCCGTCACTATTCTAGATCTAAGTGAAAGAATTTTTCCTCTCCTCTGCTTCAGAACAAAAATGGACCTTAACTACTAAGAAGTTGGCCTCTGTGTTACTGTTGCCCTGAAATATGGATAGCTATATTTGCATATTAGAAGCTTTTCTGAGCAGGCTGACCTTGTAAAAAACTTAGAAGAGGCAGAGTGACAAAGATCTGGGAGATTTCTACAAGAAACATTTTGCTTCAACATAAAATATGAATCAAACTCCAACTTAGATATCAGCTCTCAGAGCTGTTCAGCCTTACTTGATGTTTAACATCTAGATTTAATGAATGTCTCTGGCAATGTGGACTACAAGTCAGGAAATTTATAACCATTTTGGAAGCAAGAGACTGGAGGTTATTATATTTCTAAGATGAGAAGGAAAAGATCATAATAAAACATTAAGCTTTTTGTCATGAAATGAGGGAGCAGGTGTGACTAGGAATAGACGAATCTTTAGTTCATAAGCATTAACTCCCAATCAGAACAAGATTTAAAATTCTAATTGTGGAACAGAGAAACAATACATCCTGCACATGCTAGTTATTCCGCTCCATTAAAAATAGGTTAGATGTTTGTATTTTCAGTGAGGGGCTGAAAATTTGTGGTTAGACTAAAATATTTGAAATAACTACTGGAGTTGGGAATCTGAAGAAGTATGTACCTTTAGTCTAAAACCGTGTGTTCTGAGGTTCTAAAGGACCAAATCTAGCCCAGATAGTGTATTTTAGCAATATATTTGTGGATGATTAGTTTTCCCTTGTGAACATCCTGACAGTTCAGGTCATTCACAGCAATATCTGTGAAACTCCAAATCAGAAAGCCAAAACCTGCATGCAACTCCAAGTAAGAAAACCACTTCTTTTGTTATTTTTCCTGCAGGGAAGACAGAGACTCTTTTGAGGTCTGGCTACTAAGGATTAAGTTGCACAGTTAAATCTTGGAAGCTTTGGTAATTTCATTTTTACTTTAATGAGATGTTATGCTTTGCCCCCAGAGCGGCCTCACGTCTGTGAAAGACTGGAAGGGGATGGAGGTCTGTCTTATGTTTATTAGGCTTAGCTGTAGGATAACAATCTGATAACCATGTGAATTGAAGGGAAAACATATCACCATTTTCTGTGCTGAAGAGGGAAAGCTCACCTTTTCACTCTAGCTACTCCTCTAGGTTGTATTCTTCTAGAACTTTCCATGTTAATTTTGGCGAGTTTGCCTTGGGATTCCTGATTGCACTATAAACATGGCAGGCATTGTTACATTTGCCCCTCTCCAAGATGGCAAACTTTACCTCTCCGAGGTATTAAGAGGTAAAGAGATATTTATTGATATGTTCTTATGCAGATACCAGAGCAAGACTCTACCTTTCAAGGACATCAGCAGCCCAATCAAATCAGAATCCTTCAAACTAGGTTTAATAGAAAGGCAAGCATGCCACCATTTACTTACCAATTGACTTCATATGAAGATTTTAAGATTTTTCAGGGAGCCTTAATATAATCAATGCAGAGTTTTGCCTAACCCTAAAAAGGATTGCACTGACCCTAAAATATCATCAGACCATATAAAGTGAACTGTCGTGAAAAACATGTCTATCATAGGATTTGTGAAAATTACAAACTAATACTAAAAAAGAGCTCATCAAACAAAAAAACTTATTGAAAATGGAATTTATGAGGCTTTAATTATCATACTCAAGCAACTGAGGACGCATCGTGTCCTTGGGCAACATTCATTATTGTGATGCAGGTAAACCAAAATGAATTAAGAATGGTGTGCTTAAATCTTACCCCCTGCATTTCAAAGTATTATTGACTCAGGAGTGGATTTCTTGGTTCCATTTTGGCAGTTTATATAGGCTGACACATCACATCCATTATTTTAACACAGTTTTTGTGTGTGTGAATTATAACTACTCTGACTGACTGGCTGCTCTGTAATGTAATAGATGTAGACAAAGGCCGCCTAAGGTAGAATACTTTATTAGGTCAATTAATATACCAGCAGCATCTTGTTCCTGGGTTAATCATTGAACTGAACCTTTACTTTGCATTTAAATGTGGGCATGGCCATAAAAATGACTCAGGAAAATGACATTTCAGTCATCTATGTTTATTCTCTTTCCATGGCTCACACATTAAATTTACTCAGTTTGTAAGTCATAACTTGATTTCCCAGTTGTCAAAACATCAAGCTCAACCTGACATCAAAAAACAATCCAGTTGTGATCTCTCTCCATCTGCACAACACTAACACCAGTCATAATTCTGAAACTGCAATTAAACTGATGATGTGGCTTTAGGGTTTTGGTTTGGTTTGGGGTTTGTTTTTTTTTGATGCTGCACAATGCAGAAGAACATCTATCTTGCTGTCTCACAGGATCTACTAATTGTATTATTTTATATTGTCTGTAACTATCCCATAATTCATATGACAAAGGATTCTTTCTGGTTTTTGGAAGCATCATTTCAGGGTTTTCCTTTCTGAAAGGGGATAGGAGAAAAGTTAGACATACCTTTCTGTCTGAAGGGAAGGGAAAAAAGCCATTTAAGCTAAGCGCTAATGTTTGTGAAACAGTAAGTGTCAACAAACTGGACATGGATAAATTTAGACAAGGAGTTTCCCCAGAGGATTATGTGGCACCAGGAGCTGAGGCAGGATGGGAAGCCTTTTAAAAGGCGTTCTGCGCAGTTATCCATGTAATTTTGTGACACAATGTCTTTGATATTGGACTTAATTCTATGTTCCTGCAAAGGCTGCCCTAGGAAGCGGGTTGACACAGGCAGGTTCTCAGCAAAATTCTGATCTTTCTCTGGTATAAATTGAGTGTAATCTTGATGATACAGGATATACTGTTAGGCTGCATAGAGTCCAGAATGGTGCAATTTGCCTCAGTAAACATCAGATAGAAAGTAATAGGCTTAGAAATTTCACTCGTGCTTTGGGTTTGGTTTTTTTTTGGTTTTGGGTTTGGTTTTTTTAAACGAACTTGTAAAAAACACAGAGAACATTTTAAACTTGCAGTGGGTACCATTAAAAAGTCAAAATTCACCAGTAGTTGCTCTGTCTCAGCATCTGAACTACTGCAGTTACTTTGTATTCTCCAAGTGTTAAGGAAAACATTGCAGATACCTCTGCATTTTACATGTATTGGTAAATTATGACCTTTTAATGGCAATCGCTTATGCCAAAACTACATATATTGGCCCAGAGGGCTACTTCTCTGAAAGAAATGAGGAGATTTTTACTTAATACCTCAGACCAATAAATTAAAGTTCATAATTTTATTCCAGAGAGCAAAATGAACCACAACACATTTAAGTTTAAAACAAATGTTTCGGAAATATGTTCTTAAATGTGTAAAGCTGACTCTACCTCAGCAGCAATTTCCTAAAGAAAGGCAAGTATTGTTATCTGGAAGCTTCAGTATTTATCTCTCTGCTCAAATTTTACACAAGATTTATAGTCCCTGTGTTTTATATCAGGCTGCTAATCAGAAAGCTTAAATCAATATTTCAGATTGTTAAGTAGCTTTAGAGAACAGCTTTACAGTGATAAAGGTAGCACAGCAGAACAGCCTGATCCTGCAGTTTCACCTGACCACCAAACAACACTTGGAAACTGTGACATGAAAATGGCAAACTAAGTGTTGTAGCCTTCAAGAATGGCTTCAATGCCGAGCCCTTTAGGGAAGAATGAAGAAATTAAAGCTTGTGAACTGTGAATAGGTGCAACATCACCTCATATAAAATATATGTTTTTCGCTCCGTGTTTTTATTAGGTCATGCAAAGATATGCACTAATATAACCCACTAGAGAGGTTTGAAAAGTCCATTTCTACGACAAGAAAAAGGTTCCCAGCTCTCCATTACAGGGAGATGTAAGGAATTTTAATAACACCAAAAATATCAGACAAAGATTTTGCTGGTCTGCAGCAGAAAAGAAGGTGCAAAAGCAATTTTATATATAGACTATTGTTTGCATAGTAGTTTCACTACATTTCCCAGTGATCAGCCATATCCATTTTGAGATTTTCCAATTTCATTTCTAGAGAAATTACCCAATTTGAATCAGGTTATTGTCCCATCTTGTTTAAAATTCTGTCTTGGAGAATGATCTGTTTTAGGATGGGCAAGATCTCATCAAGCACTTGCCAGTTATAAAATGTCACCTCCAACAGGAAAGTTTTTTTCTGACCCACTCTGGGCACCAGTTTAGTCTCCTTTCCTACTCATGCTGAAGTAAAATATCTTGCTATTTATTTCACTATAATCAGAACTGAATAATCACAAGGTGAGGAAATTAAAGCAATTCTCTGCTGTTAATTGACATATCCCAATTAGCCTCAGTTTTTCCATTGAACAAAGTTGGCAGTCAAGAGTTATACGTGTAGTTTCATAATAATTCCTAGCACCTTTTCCTTGAAAAGCGTTTCATAAAAGGTATAAGTTCAATTCAGACCTGCTCTAGACATGACAAGAGGATTCAAAAAACACCTCAGACCAGCATGGATAATTTCTGCGTCAAGGAGAATTAATTCTTGCATTAGCAAAGGAGGTTTTTGCTTTCATTCATTAATTCTGGCATTTCCAAAAGGAAAAAAAATAGAACCATCTTAAAATTACAATATCCACAGAAGTTTGCAGTATCTCTTTGACAGAATCTGTCTAAAGGTCTGTCTTTCACTTTTGTTATGAAGAAGACTCTAGGGCAAATGTTGAAGCTGTGGTTGAAGTCAGCTCCGCCACCTAGCACACATAGCCCAAGTTTTCCAAAGCGAAATGCAATAAAGGCCTCAGTTTTATTTACAGGCAAAGAAATTGTAGGAGAACTAACAGGGATATGAATGCACAAAGCTCAAGGAAATTACTTTAAAATTAGATGTGACTTTAAATTATCACAAAATAAATTCCTTTTAAGGCATTCTTAATTTTTCTCAGCTTGTATTTCTGTAGCATCTAGAGACTACCTGCAAGATGAGGCCTATTACTGTATGTATGACACATAGGCATAGTTAAAATAATTGTATCTCCAAAGAACTGACAGTCTAAACAGAAAATGTAATGAAAGGAGATATTATCCCCATTAGATAGCCCAAAACTGAGGAACACAAAAAAATCAAGACTGGCTTATCTCCTAGAAGTCGAGGCTCTAGTTTCCATTTCGATTCAGTGATGGGGACAGAAAGGCATCCATGAAAGGCAATTCACTACACCTCAAATTCAATTGTTCTCTCATGGAGCCTTTCTCTCTCTTCATTTACCACACACAGGGCCTAGCATACATAGCCTTCTGGATTAGGCACCTCAGGTCAACACTGAATATTAAATGTGATTGATTCAGATCTAATTGACCTATCAAAACCCACAAAATCTAGTTTGTAGGACAGCCCACATATCAGCCCAGCACCACAATTGAGAGGAAAGTCCAAAATCTTTGGGTGCTTTTTCTCTTATGGAGAAGTTTCCAGCCTGGTCTGAAGTGTTTATTTATTTTTTTTAAGCACAATTTAATGTATCAGTTTTGAACTTTTTAAAACACTTTAAACTTCTTAAAACAAACTACTTTGTTTTTTAACATTAATAGAGTTACAATGCTATGAAAAATACTAGAAATCCTGGAAAAGACTGGAAATTCAATCTCATAAAAATTTGAGTCTAACAACTGTTTTTTGAAAATGAGAATTTGCTGAAGAATTGACATTAAATATGCTACAAAACAAAATCAAAGTGTAATTAACGACTAAAAGCTTTCAGAAGTGACATCTACCTCCAAGGAAAACATTTTTCACCTGTCTTATAATGTGTGGGAGAATGTAAGGTGGAAGAAAAAGTAACTTTTCACTTTTCTCTTATTTTTCAAATTTTAATTGTTGACTTGTGCTAAGAAGACAGTTATTGGACAGTGATCCTCAACTGCTCTTTTATGTAAGACTATTAAGAAAGAATATTGCTGTGCTGAGATACCAGGTTTTCTAATTTTTTTCCCCAGAATGATTATTACTGGTAATACCAGAGTACACAGTCATGGATCGTTTTGTCCTACAAAGTGAAGGACATCAAAACAAAACAAATTTTCTGCTCCCAGAGGGTATAGAGTTAAAGGAGAAGACAAGAGACGACAGAAAGATCTGAATGACCCCCTTTTTGGGTCTTAACACAGCACTCCTTTACTGCAGAAAGCAGAAATTCCCCTTTCTGAACTGTGGCTGTGGCTCAGCTGACTGAGCCAATATTGGGAGCGTTATTTCAATATGAGACGACGTTTGAGAGACAGAGCAATGGGAACAGGCCTGAGTAATCTTTACAAATGAGGAGATGGAGTGAATACTTTTTACAGCCGGGAAGTGGGAGCCAAGAGTCTGTCACAGCAGTGAAGACAGACAGTGTCACAGCAAAAGGAAATACTGTCTGCAGCTGCATTCTGCATGCACATCCGGGAGGCAAGTATGCATCTGTCAGAGCTGGAGAAAAGCAACCTGCAGTATTTGAGGCCTCAAACAAAGTATGCTGGGATGAAAAATTTGAGTTACTTACATGAATAGGAAAGGATAAGAATTTGTGAGACTTTTTGTTCCCTAAAAGTGTGAATCCAAGGAGTGATCTGTGTGGAGGATGATGTCTGATACCAGCCTGAACAGTGGGCACTATGATGGTGGTGTTGTTGACAATGGCTTTGTTGGGGGAAAATAAATAAATTCTTTTTTTACTGTTGAGATTGGTAGTGAAACAGCAACAGAGAAAAGCTGATTTTTTGCCCTGCACAAAAGCCCAGTCTGGAGGAGAAGACAAGGTGCCAGAATCACCAGAACAGAGGCAACAGGTAAAATTTTACTCATGGGTGAGAGTGTCCAGGGAAATGGGGCAGAAGGGGAAGAAAAGGGGACCAAGGACAGGGAAGCTCAGGACCTCACACAATTCTGCAGAGGGGAAAGAAGATGCCTAGAATAACCCAGCAGAGCACACAGCAAGAGTAAGTGACCTGCCACCAGAAAAATCATGAGCATGAGGCTGAAGGTGGGTCTGACATGTCCTGGGCTGGCAGTGATCTAATTGCTGGAACATCCTTCTGTCTGCACAGGCTAGGATGTCATCTCAGGATAGATGAACTATTGGTGTCTATGGAGGAGAGGTGTGAAAAATGAAGCTCAGTTGCTGTCTTTCATAGAATGTCTTGGTGGTTTCTGAAATCAAATAATATGAGTACAGTAGGGACTTTCTATTACATTTGTAACAGGTGATATGCCTAATAAGCATAACTATAGCACATTATTGAAATTTTGTTCCCACTATGGTAGCTATCAGAGTGCTGAATTTCATACTATACTTACCACCCATGATAATTTGGGCCATTAATCAACAATACTTCCTTGAACTCCCTGGGGATATGCCAGTATATATAAAACTGTTAGAAACAAAGTCAAAATTTTCATGGTTTTGTATGATTTGTTAACTTAGGATTTTTTTTTTTTTCATTTAAGCCACTAGCAAAACTTTAATCAGCATCCATGAGAAGATAATCAGACTCCTTTCAATAAAACATGCGCTTCAGAGTATTGAGTGCCATCATATGCTGGTATTATAGGGCCTGAAGAAATCTTTGTAGAGAGTGCATTAAGGTATGTGTGTATGAAGTGACTGTCGCAGACATTGCCCTGTAGTATCAGGCCATGTGGTGTCTATCAATCTACATCCCGAAGACAATTTCTCTCTGTGCCTCCCACATTCTCTGCCTCATATCAATTTTGTGGGAGTGTAATTTCAATGAGACATTGTCATTCCTCTGTTTTCTAATTTCTCTTTGTGACTGCTCCTCATGAACAGGCAGCAAGTTCAAAATAACTGTGACTGTGGCAGAAATTCAGTCCTTAAAAAAGGCAGAAATGAGGTAAGATCAATTAGTCTGTACAGGTGGCTGAAAAAGAAAATGAGGTTTCACGGTACATTTTAACCTACTGATGTAATTTACATTTGAAGCTGTCTGAAACAGATCCATTTCTGGGTTTTGGCAGATTTATGTACAAAATACAAGCATCTACATTTTTTTTTCTTCCAAAATGCTGTATTGGAAATATCGCTGTGGATATACAGATGTTTCTGTTTGCTAAAATCAGGTCAGTAAAGAAAAAAAAAAGTCCACAATATTTTAAATAAACCTTAGAAAAATCCTGAACACAAACATTAAAAATAACGAAACCATAACAATACCGGGATATTGTTTTACAGTCTTTTTTCTGTAAAGAACCATTTTGGAGCAAGAATCACTACTGAAAAATTTAAGTATCTCTAATGCTCTAGATTATTTATTTTCAGATATGACATGAATCTTTTCAGAAATAGAAGACAGAGGTTTAGATCTAGTTTGCAAGTGTTGTTAATCAAGAATTGTTCCACTGAACTGAATGGGAAAAAGCTAGTATAAAAAAGCTTTGAATAAAACCAGAATTTTATTTCCCTCTATTTGATTTGTTAATAATTTTTAGACTGAAGCCACTAGTGAAATTTTCATCAGCACCCAAAGGAAGATAATCAAACTCTTTTCCATACAGAACATTTTTCAGGGTATGGAGCATCTTTCTGAACTTCTTATCTTGGCTTGCTCACAATCTGCCTGCAGTATATTGCCTGGAGAGTTTAAATCTGATTGTATTATTCTTTATGGAATGATATGTCTCCAGCCTGAATCTACAGAGAGACAGGGGGAGAGCAAGCTTTTGTGTGCATGCACAAGTGAGGCTGAGTATCTTTCTTGCCAGTGGACTGTACAAAGAAAGCAGGATGAGTAGCTCAGTGATTGTACATTGTGACAACTGTAACACATTCAAGAGCTTTCTTGCACAGGACTGAGGTCTGAAAACCTTTTTCCCTCTTTGAACAAAAGAATATTGTGAAGACATGAGCCCTAGTCCCAGATTCCTGCTAAGCATCATCACGAGATCTTGAAATTTTGCTTTAGACAGTGATGGAAGAGGGAAGCGGGTGAGCAAGGCTCACCTGGGTGCTCCCTCAGGGCACTGGCATCTGGCTGGATACTGATCTGCTGGCAGTATGTGGACTGGCCCAGGACAGCATCCCACGGGCCTTGCCACACTTCCCAGCACCAGCAGACAATTTTTACGCTTTCGGTTACACAACCCCTGCATGGAAAAGAGGTATAATTCATCCCATCAATCCCACTGCTGAGGAAGGATTTTTCTGTATGGACTGCTCCTGAGTTTTTCCCCAGTCTGGTTTTAAATGAGTCAAAACAGAAGCATGTGCTCCCCCAGGAAACAATTCTGCAGCATGAATGGCTATCAATACTGGGGACATTTTCCTCATATTTTCTTCTGTTCTTAGAGTTATTATTTCTGTGTTTGTTGACCTTGCTCACTCCTTTCCAGAGTAAATAGTCTGCTTGTTATTTTAATGTTACAAGTAGCACGAAGTAGCTGGAGATCTTAAATTATGAGAAACACATTTGGATTATTCATTTGTTCCCTAAATTGCCCAAAGGACTTCTATTTTATTCCTACAGTCCCTTGATCTTAATGTTTCCTTCACTTTAACATCCTGATATTATATATATTTTTCATCTGCTTCAGAATTAGACAGACCAGAAGTGATACCTTTACCAATTCATCTTCACTTACGCTTTCTTCATTCAGCCTGTCAGACACTACTGCAAAAGAGAGACAAAGCTGGAACATGACAAATAGGCACTGTGATTGTTTTCAACATGCCACAAAAAAGTAGGACAAAATATCTTAATGTTTTCCTCTTTCCCCTCATCTTTCATTCAGCAGAGATTTGCTGTCATTTATAAAGGTCACTGGCCTATGAAGCATCTGAGAAGGCAAAAAACTTTTTCTTCCTCTGCAAGTGCATATTCAAGCTGCAGCAATAACATAAACGCTTTATTACATGATGGGTGGCTGCAGCCACAGCTAGTCACAATCACTTAAATAAAGGATTTTAGGGGACTGCCTCGCTTTATTTATGCCTGCCCAAACAAACCTGTCATATAAACCAGATAAAATGACGCTTTAGCGTAAGCATTTTGAAACTGATGACAGCTCTGACAGTTTTCGTTGCAACTACCCCAGAATATTTTTAAACAAGGTCATTTAACACTTTGCAAAAGACCAAGATAAAAAATCAGTAGATTACTATGTCTCGTGTTGTACATGTCTTGTGTATACATTTTGCAAGTATGGCTAATCTCCTCCCCACAAAGCAACCAAAGTACAGTACCATGAAGTATTATAAAAGCTTCTTCCCATCAAGATACTTCAGCTTCTACTCAAAATATTTTAGCTTTGAAATTTTCGTGCTTTTCTTTCCTCATTACAAATAACCAACAAACAAAAATGAAAAAGGTAAAGTGTTTTGACCTGTTGTGTTTGCAAGTGGCTGAGAATCCTGTCACTGTGCTAGCAATGTACCAGGAAAGCACTTCCTTAAATTTAAGTGCTTAACTTTAAGTGGCTGAGTAGCCCCATTTAACTCAGTGAGACTGTTCAAGTGCTTAAAGCTAAACATCCATTTACAGAGAACAGAGTATTCAGTACCCTGTGCCCACTTGAGAGAATGAACAAAACAGCATGCAGAGGTTTTTTTCAAAATGTGATTTTCTGTTCATTATAATTCCTAGTCTTTACATTACTTAAACAATATGGTAGTATTTGAGTTGGCCCTGTTGATTTACTCTTTTGGTGGAAAAAAGCCTTTTTCAGGTTATGAGGCAATGATGTATTTCACGGACTTGTGAGACAGCAAATCAGGAGAACAGATCTGTAGAAGAGAGGATCCAGGAGGAAAGGTAGGTAAAATCTCTGAAAATGGGAGGCACCACATATGTTGTTCCTCAGAAACAAGCAACATGAAACAGGAGGTGCATGGCAGAACGAGTGCTTATCCTGGATCAGCATGCACAGAAAGTAAGCATCATACCACCTTTATACTGCTTTAGGGAACTATAGAAAAGCCAGGTTGTTTAAGCCCGTGCTCCCTAAGTATAAGTGCAAGGTGCTCGTCTTAGCAGCTGCTCATGAAAAGTTGCCCCTATAAAGTCTCCATCGGATTTAGGGTGCTGTGAAAAATTCGAGTCCTCATGCTGCTTTAGAGAGGCTGCAGACCTAGAACTCATCTCTGACTCTCTGATTATAAGATAAGGTTTCTTAAAAAGCAACATCAGTTCCTCCTCTCCTCACCTCTCCTCTCCCTGAAAAAAACCAAACCCCTTACCCACCAGCCCAAATTTTCCTATAGCTTCCTCTTCAGAGAAATGCCTTCGTTATCTTTGTGCCACAGAGGCATTTCAACTACGCCTTTTTGTTTGTGACAGAGGTGAATGGGTCCAACTCACAGGAAGACATAGCAGTAGCTACTTACTGTGAAGATTAACACAGGATTTTGGTGACTTAAGTTCAGCATGTGTCAACAGGAGAACCCTCCATAGAAGCACTGTGAGACACGTGCACATGGCCTCGCCTGCAGGGAAGAAAGTTAATCTTGAGTTCTTCTTAAAAATCCATCTACATCATCATCATCCCACAACCAAATATGCAGACAACTGTCCTCAGCCCTATGAGCATTACACACCTCCCTAACTAGGTTAATTTAAAGTCTGCTCACGTACACAGCTGTTTGCAGAAGTGGGGACTTTATGAGGGATTTTTTACAACCCTCATATGGAGTAGGGGCAGCATTTGTTATTGAAACACATTCCCTCCACCTCATTTTTATTGTGGTAAATTCTAACCATTTTTGAGACAGCAAGGTCAGGTCTCCTTCAGCGTCTCTTTGACAATCCCAAAATTTGAAGTAGTTTAGAACTTGGCATTACGCAGATAAACTGACATCATTTCAACAAATACATTTTGGTTTCAAATTTTAACAGCAGGTAATTTTCTGAACAGTAAAATGGCTTGGTGAAGTTTAAAACAACAACACCACAGGCAGAGCATGCTATTCTAGCTGCATTTGACATCCTCACACCTCACCTGAATTTATCTAGAGGAGACTGGCAAAAAACTACAACTCTGAGTGCACTTGACACGTATCATCATTCACGGTAATGTAGGAAAAGATAAAGCCTAGGATAATTTAGGGCAATTTAAACCAGTAATGCTTGAGATTATCAGAGTATCTCCTTAACCTACCCAGCAGCTCCCTGGATGACAAACAACAAGTGGGGTACAAAATTGTGACTGTAATTGGAAGGACCTTATTTTTTCTGGTCTTTTTCTTCAAGTACTACGAGAATGGAGGATGCACTATCAGTGATAGCAACAGGTATAAAGCCAGTATAAGATGGTTGCTCAAACTATGGATGTTGTTGTGATTGGCATCCCAGAAATCCATTTATTTTAGTGTTCTTCCAGTTATTAATACCACTTGGAGTGTAACAGGCAATGACAAGAATAAGCACTGGTCCTTGACTTCTGCATTTCAGTTCAGAACAGCAGTGAGTGAGCACCATGAGAAAAGTATTGCTGAAAACACATTGGTTAAAAATTCAGAACAACCAAGGTGCTTTAGGGAAAAACAGTACTTGGTTTGTTTGCTTTAAGCATGTTCTCCCTCTTCAGTCAACATCAGAACGTGAACCCACGCTGGGGTCTTCACAGCAGGATTAGTGTTTTTTTCATGGAGCCCCACTGCAGGCTGTAGTGTGGCACTTGTAAGGGGCACATAACTCTTGAATATACAGACCAACTAAAGCCACACAGGGACCACTGGGATCTCACTAATAGAATTTTTTCTCCATTTATACTTATAATAGCTTGAGAAAAAATCATGAGCTAATTGGATGGCTCACACTGCAGGTATTTCACACAGGTATTATGTTTCTATTTTGCAGACAGGCATCGTAAGTTCATGTCCCCTGTAGGTGCCTCTCACTGGATTAGTAATATGCTAAAACTCCTTTACAAATCTAACCCAGAGAGGTTCAGGCCCAGATCTTCAAAGGAGTATAGTGGCACATGGAGAAATCTTTGTAGCCATGAACTCAAGCTCATGCTAAGATCAAACCCACAGATCTAACTCCAGTGTCAGCTGGAGCTGCATTATCTTGGGTACTGCATGACTAGGTCCATATCTTATAAGAATCAGTAAGACAAGAGGGAACTGAACTTTTTTCTCCCAGAGCATTTGTGAACCCTCTACAAGATTACCTTCCTCTCATACAGCTTTCTTTCCTGCAGCTACCATCATTGGGAACACAGATAACAGAAAGGAAGAAGGAATGAGACTAGCCCTTCGTAAGTTTATTATTTTTTGATGCTAATTTTTTTTTATAGAGTACTGTCTTTGGTAAACTTTTTGTCAAGCTTTTTTCAGTGAAAAAGCATGCAAGTTTAACTGCAGTGACTCTTATTTCCTTGAAATGTCATAATTCCTGTTATAAATATGCTTCCTCATGAAAGGCAAGTGTAGGTTTTTTGCTAATATGCATGAAAACAGCACTAGAGAAACAGGAACAATATGGTACCATTTGACTTGGAATTTACTCCCCAGCTGTTAGTAACCTGCCTACCTCTCTGGCGTAATTCTGTTATTCCTGTGCTTACCAAAATTAACAACTGTTTCTGAAACTAAGACCTGGGCCAAAGGGAAAAAAAAGAAATTCAGAACACCCAAACAGACACCTTAAAGAGCATATTATGTATTTAAATTAGTTTCCTAGAGCAGCAAGAAGTAAAAAAAAATCTCATGTGCATCTTGTTGTATTGCTTCAAGTATTATTTAATTTTTGGAGGAAGTAAATGTTTATGACAGCCGCTTTGAAATTATATTTGCAATTACATATGACTTCTATTGTTAAATAAATAATATCAGTGATTAGTAATATTATATTTCCATCAGGCTTTCCCAAAGCTGTATGCATCTGAATGACCAAAAGACTCTTACTTTGAAAGACAGTTACAAAGTGACATTGTCCCAGATTTTCAGCTTATCATAGTTCGTACAAAACACAGCAACTGAATGTTACATGAATTACATCTAATGCCTGGGCATTCTTGACAGTCATTTTGATATGTATGTTTTGTGTACAATTTTTTAAAGTATTTAAGTGACTGAAGAGTGAAGGTTTAATTTTCAAAAACATCTATACCAGTCAAAAACTGCTTAGACCTACTAACTTCTACTTTTGTAAATTTTCATGCAAAACAGAAATTAAGGTTCTTGAATTTTTCCCCCCTTTATTAGATTTTATTTTAGGCAGGTAAAAAAAATTGCGTACTGACAAGATTATGTAATTGAATTCACCACACTGTCTCTCTCCAAGCACGGCTACTTGGTCGCTTTGTTGCAAGGAAATTGGCTTTGCTGAACATCCTGAACAGTAGCAAACTTGAATGCCTCAAAGAAAAGCATAAGACAAAGTATCAGGACACCGCCAGTACCTACTGGCCTTATGTTCTGGTGCTATCAACAGAGGCATTTCACTGGTGTGATCTGCAGTACATACACTTGTAAAGAAAGGTAGGTATATGAACGTCTTTAATAGAACTTGGACCTTTGCTCCAAACTTACATCAAATTCCTGTGTATTGATTTTATGGTATGAGCTGTCTTCCTAGCGCAGGAAAGTCCCATAACCTGTCTGAAAAAACTAGATTTATCACTTCAAATAATTAGTTTAGCTTCCCCCTTACTGACTTTGATTTTTCCTCTACTTTGCTAAAATGACACATCCCCAGCACTAATGAAGCACATACATTACATTAGAGGGTTTGGGGGTTTTTTTGTTGTTGCAAACACGTGACAGTGCTTCCAGTCCCCTGAGGGTTGATATATTGGTCAAATAAATCTTCCAGATAGGTAATAATACAGTGCAGTTCATAATGTTCCTTTACATGTCATATTATTTACCTGCACTGCTTATCAGCAATTGCATGTTTGCTGGAAAAAAAAAAAAAGTGCTGTTGTATGGGCAGATCTTGCTTCATCAGCATGATTCCTAACCAGGAGACAGTAAAACTCTTGTTTAGAGGGACTAAGAGGAGATAAAAGGCAAGCTGTTTGAAGTATTCCAGATCTCTGGATGAGTTAAATCCTGTGCAGAGATCCAGAACATAGATTATGCATCAACCATGACCTGAGAAAACATTATTTTGATAATTGAAGTGGATCTTAAGTGATGCATAGTTCTGTGTTGACTATTTATACCACAGTGGATAAGGTCAGCTGTGCTATTTGCCCACGGACCAGCCCAAGGACAGGGTCATGCATTCACAGGAGAAGCCATGCAAAGGAACTCTGATTTTGTTGTACAGGGAACTTGAATACTACCCCTGTGCTTAGCATTTGGAGACAGAAAGGAAGTTAAAGAAGACTCGATTTAATTCCACAGAGAAAAAAAACAACTCTGCACTTCACCGTTTTCTTGGGAAATGATTTGTCTGTTTGCTCCCCTGTTTCTGAGTGCGGACTGGAGGATATGTGTGCCTCACTCTTGTGGTTAGCCCTTCCAAAAAGGTGACAGGGCATGACCTATCTGCCCTTATTGGGACAAGTGTAAGAAATGTATGAAAGCAGTGGATATTGGCTGCATTTTTCAAAAGCACATACTTTTTGTCATGCCTTGATGCAAGACAATGTAAGAGCTAATGAGTAAAATTATTAGAATTGTAAGACGCAACTGAAAATATGCAAAGGAATATGAATAAAATTTCTTCCTAATAGGTATAGAAGAAATCAGTAGGCTCAGAATTTAAGGTTTATAAAAATGATGTATTTAACTTTCTAAGTATATATTTTCCACATTGTGACTTTTTTGTAATTCAGATTTAAATATTTTCAAAGAGTCACAAAATATTTGAAGTTTGAAGTGATTTCTGGAGGTTATCTACTCTGATTCTCCCCTTGCTCAAAGCAGGGTCAACTAGAGCAGGCTGCTCAGGACTTTGTCTAGTTGGGTTTTGAATATCTCCAAGGATGATGTCATAACCTCTCTGGCAAGCCTGTACCAATGTTGGAATCATGCTTGTGAATCTTAGCCTGAAAATTATATAGAACAGAAATAGAAAATGAAAATTACTCTTCCATTTTCAATATCTCATTTGAGCAAAATGAGACACAAATAATTAACAACAATATACTATATTTTAACAGCTCTTTTTCTTTTTAGAATAATTTCAGATGCTGTTAGCAACAAGCAAAAAGAAAACAAAACATTTTGTTGGCTTCTTTTAATGTATATAATGAAAGCCCACTCTACAATAGTGTAAATTTGGTGCCAGACCTTTCTCAGAAAGCCCCTGCAGATGCTGACCTTGCTGGCAGAAGCATATGATAGCAGCAAACAGAATCTTTCCACTGATTTTGGTGGGCTTTAGAGCTGAAACAGATCTCAGATCTTTTAAGCAGACATGAATTTGTCTCACTTATGTTTGACTGGGATTAGGCACTTACGAGAAAACAGTTTTAATATTTAAATTAGCCAAATGCTTAATTATGAAAGTGCTGAAAGAAGAATGCTCAGCTTCATTGCACTTCAATAGGTTGTAAATTGGCAAGTAGCTGTAAATTAACTCCTGGATTTCTTTAGGTTAATCAAATCAGATTTAATGATGTCTTTGAAATCCACAGATTAAAGGTATAAAAGTCTGCATCATAGCAGGGAGGACAACCATAGTAATAGTTGTTAATTTCTATTTTGTTCTCTTTTGTTCTCTGTTCTTCTCCCGTAGACCTGCAAAAAAAGAGAGAAGTGCAGTATTTCTGGGAAGTATGTATTCTAGTGATGCTAAAGCCCTGATCTTCACAAAAGAATCCCTGATAAGGTTTTCACTATTTTTCTCTGATCATTTATCGCAAAGGACTTTCATTTTCCTCCTCACTTCCCATTTTAGACTTTCCATTACTGATCCTATTGCATAGCCTAACATGCAAAACATGGAAGCTGACACTTCTGTTCATTTTCTTACCAAATTTTCTGTACAGGGGACAATGTAATAAATCAGTAAACACATTTGTTAAACATCAGCATTTTATCTTACTGTCTTGAAAAAAAAAGGGGGCAATTTTTAAAAAGGTTATTTCTAAAGATCTGTTAGAAAGATAACAACAGGGAACTATGTCACTCAAGTAAAAGGATTGGTAAATATCTTGTCCATGGTTTGAAAACAACAATGCTTTAGGAATGGCACCTGAAATAGTGAAACCACATGTCTAACAAGTTTATATCTTCTACTGTTTATAAACATTAATGTGAAAGAGTACAAGACAATAGGAAAACCAGTGCAGATTCAAACCTTGCTCTGAAGGTCATACGCAGCTGACTCAGCCTCAAGTACCTGGTAAGAAAGGCTGGCGAGCTCATGTCAGGTGGATGCAATGCTAATCACTTCCTCTCTCTCTGTGATCGAAGCTACATAAATTATGGTATGTTTTTTGTTTTGTTTTGTTTTTTAGTATGTTAACCAAAAGGGCCAGCTACCTCAAGAAAAGGTAATTTGCCTTTTTATTTATGGACAGAATTTTTTCTGTTTGTCTAGCTATCAATGGATATTTTCTTCTGTTCTGGTACTTCCTAATCATAATTAAAGTTCAGGAAAAGATTTCCATGCAAAATTCATTGTATTTAAGTATCTTTATCATCAAAACAAAACTTTATGCTCAAGTCTCGATCTTCACGAAAACATCAGTGTCAACAAAATCTTGTTTTCTTTCAACCTTCAAAACTCATGTCTTTGCTTTGCTTCTGTGAAAAGCAAGACATTTCATAATCTTTCCTCTAAACCTGTACAGTGTTTCATTCATGTGAAAGCTAGTTTTACCATGGGCAGGAAACAATCATTTCTTCTGTGGGAGGAAGGAAAAGGCTTTGAGGCAAAAAAAAAAAAAAAAATGGCTCTAACACTCTACAGATAATATCAGCTTTTTACTTGGAAAAAAATTGCAAAACCAATGTGTTAGAATGACCTCTGACTGTTTTCCCCTCCAAAGGCTGGGCTAGCGTCTGCCAGTTTGCTGTGGTGTGTTAAAAGGCCCTGGAAAGCCAGCTGGAGCTTTGAAGAGTCCAAGCAGGCAGAATACTTCCAGCACTTCAGGTAGTGTGAATTTAGTGTTTTAGCACTCCAAATTTAGAGCATTTCTTTGTTGCTGGACAGCATATTCCTTCCAGCATATGCTCCCTGGCCTGAATATTCCCCAGAGAAATGGTGACATCCATGGAGAGTAAAAACAAAAATTAAGCTCACCTCTTTTATAAACTGTGAATAGGTTTCCTGTTCCTCTCTCATCCACATAGAGTGGCCCCTCATAATTCTGGTCCCTAATGTTGTCCAGAGAAAACCCATCAAAGTTATTAATAAATAATGTATTGATCTGCTGTGTACAAATGTTTTAGGATGGTAATGATGGACAGGCAGGCTAAACAGTGACATCTGGGATTTCAATACTCAATACCTGGTGTTATATATAATCACCTGTACCTGAACGTTACCAGGCCATTACGGTCCTATTTCACACCCTCTTTGCACCAATAACAAAGTAATAAGATATCTAGCCTCACTGCTCCTGTTGTCCTGAGTGTTTTCAGAAAACAAGCAGGAGGCATGAAGCTTACAATGATTACCCTCAGCTGGGATTTAGCCATATGCACAAAATTAATAAATAAAATGGTTTGGTTTAAGAGTAAAAACTCACAAAATGAAAAAACCCACCAAAAAACCAAACTCCGAACGCTTCAACCCAGCTCTCATTGTTATTCATAGCCATAAGCAAGAGTTTGTTAGGCACTCCCTAGGTAGCCTTTCATCTGCTTTGTAGCTGCATGTCCTAGCACAGAAGTGTGAGCACTCGCTGTTCAGTAGCCCTTCATGTATTGCAGTCCTGTGACTGCTCTGACAAGACGCACCTCTGATCAAAATTTGGCTGCACAGGTGATTTCTCTGTAGTAGCATGAGATAAATTTATCGCTGACTAAAAGAATATTTTCAGTGAGCTTGAATCACAATGAAGAAATCATCTCCTGCTTGACTTTTGGCCAGCAGACTTTGGTAGTGTTTTTTGGTGGTGTTCAAGAAAAGAGATTTATCCCAATGTGACAAGCATTTCCCTCTCTCTCTTTTGCTTTATTATGTTTAAAAAGAGATGAATTGGGAAAACATTTATCTTGTGTAGACTGTGCAGGAATATTAAGCAGCCTGTGCCTGTTAGCAGCTTTCTTAATCAAGCTTGGTTTACCGTCACGTACAATTCTGGTGGAGAGAGAGACCATTTCAGAGCACTGTAATACAGCATCTGTATTTTTCATTATCAGCAAGAGGGTCTAAGCTGTTTTCTTTTACCTCCCTTTCTCCCTTCAGTTTTTACAATTGTGGTTGTAACAGACTAAGCAAAACGTAAATTACCAGTTAAAAGCCCAGTGAGAAGAGAAGGAAAACCGTGGGAGGTACAGAATACCGCTTGGGTTGTGCCCAAACAATCCATTAATATGGGCTGTTTGCCATTCTTCAGCCACCTGAGTGTTGTCATGGCTTCTTAGAAACATAGAATAATTCAGGGTGGAAGGACCCTGGGAGTTGTTCAGCCTCCTGCTCAAAGAGAGGCTACCCTTAAATAAACCCAGACTGCTGAGAGCTTTATCCACTAGGATCTTGAAAGCTGATGCTGGCAGCACTCATTTTCCTAGTGCAAGTCCCTGACTAAAATGTGACCCAAATTCCTTTGTCACTTCAGCTACCTAACTGGAACAACTAGTGTTTATACAAGTCTATCTTGTTCTCCATTTCTCTGCTAAAAAGCAGGTCCCTTTCTGGAGATACTCACTGTGGGAAGAAAAGATATTTTTACGGTAAAGTAAGTAAATTGTGAGGAGGTCCTCCAAGATCTGCTGCAGTAATTTTCAGATTAGGTCCCTTCCTCTCTCTGTACGACATTCCTCTGGTATAGCAGCATGGATGCTACGTGCTCTGGGACCTTCTCAAACATTGTTAGGTGAAGTAGTCATATGAGAGAATATCTGCTTCTTGTCTTTACCTGCAATGGCTGATTAAGTCTTCAGCTCCAGTAACAAAACAGCTACTGCCACCCCCTTTCCTGAGATTTTGTTGTGCCTGTTAGTGATCTGAGACAAGTTTCACAGAGAAAACACAAGCTGCCAATGTGGTTCTTCCTAAGGTGTCAAACAGGCTTAAACTGGGAGGTTTTTTTCAGGAATAAATTATACCCATCGAGGTGCTTGCATAGGATCAAACACAGCGGTGTCTGAGATGAGGTGTTGAGTTTACTGAAACACAAAAAGCAAATAAATAAAAAGGTTAAACTTGTCACTGTGCAAAGATTGTTGCCAATAAATAGTATGACTCCTGTTGGCTGTACTCTGTGTGTATAGTGTGTGAAAACACACAGTAATCCATGGCTATCAAGGTACTGTCAAGGAGGTGCAGGCTTTTCTGTCTCCAAGTTTTACAACAGCAGCAGTTGAGACACAACCCTTCCGCTCAGCTGAACCTGCCAAACAACGTGCCCGTGACCTCTGGCCAGCCCTGTCCTTGCCTTGCTAGGTAAGAAGGTTAGTATGTCACTGAACGCACTGCTGATACCAGCAACTGTTGTTTCTCGTAAATAGCATAAGCCAGATGTGAACTATTAGACAGCATTTGGGATTCAGATTCAAAAAGCTTTAGAGCTTCTTTTCATGCTGAAGGCAGAAATTGAAGATATTAATTGCACTGCTTATAGCTTCAGCCTCTTCATCTGAATGAGATGCTTTGTGATTTCCATAAACCCCAGGAGTATGATGCTTGAAGCTGAAATATATTTCCTGACAGATTGACAAATAGGGCAGATTTTTTTCTTATTATAGCTATTGGAATTGAAAACACTACCACACAGAGACGCCAAAAAAGACTCTTTTTATGCATAAGGGTATTGTTTCCAGAAATGCTTTGAAAGATTTTCTCCATTAATATTCCTCCGTTTTGTCCCACACAGGGAAGTTATTTTTTTAACTGATTGTATATTGCATATAACCCAATGTAAGTCTTGAAACCACTGAGGAGAGTTTGTATAATGAAAAAGGCTTCATTCTACCATTGTTCAATACCGAGATAAATCAGAAGTAATTTTACTACAGTCGTGGTGTCTGATAGGTACAAGAGAGATCAGAATTGCAGCCAGGTGTTTTTTCAAAGAAGCGTTCTGGGAGATACTGACATTACTGTATTTTGGTTGTACACAAATGATTAATGGTAGATTCATATGCCATCTGTTCATGCTAATTATATGAAATGTTTGTAATAAAACCTAAAACTCAGCGTGTTTGTTAAACTCTTGAAATTCAGACCATTAGTGTGGAAGATTTATTAAGGCCTATGAGTTTCATACCGGAAATTGGGATCCTGCCATGAAAGAATAACGCATTGTTCATTGAATCAAAGGAGCTCTAATGTGAGAAGTATTCTCAGTTTTGTGAGCTAATTTTATTTTGGGGCTCTGAGTATAAGTGAAACTCAACCCAAAATTCAGATGAGAGGAAGCAAGAGCAAATTTTTGCAGAAGAGAAACAAAAACGAGCATCCTGGTAAGTCTCTTTACTCAAAGCAGGGTATGAATGGGTATGCCAGTGCACAGGTACGTAACAGAGTGTGTCAACGAAAGATGAAAGCTGTTCACTGTTCCTTACCCTTGTCCTGAAACCCAATCTGACCATGAATGTCTCTTCCCAGAGGTGCAGCCCTTTTCTCCTATATTGCAACACAGAGACACTGCCAGTGCCTGTTAACCAGAGGGAGAAGAGGTTCCCAGCACAGTCACTGTATGAGGCAAGAAAAGGCCCCCTAATTAAGAGTGTAAATTTCTCCAGAAGAGGAGGCCTGGGTTCAGGTAACACAACACCTGAATTTTGAACAACACCATGTCATGTTTCAATTAGATTGGTGTTACTTTCTGAGCAATTGCAAGGATACATAGGTGCTTAAGGACACGCTTGGTGGTGTTAGTCTCTTCCTGAGGTGATGAGCAGAGGAGTCTGCACACAGTGTAACCTCATCTCAGAGTCTTGCTGCTGTGCCTTTTTTTCTGCATTGGGCTGGATTGAATCTCTGCAACAAAAAAGAAATAGATAGAAGAGTAAAATGTGTGGCTTGTATTCTGCTCGGCTGTGTGTGGGTGTAACGGAAAGCAAGTATTATAGCCATTTATGAGATGGAACAGACATATTCAAGTATTTTGCTTTCACACATTTCATTCTTTTATTGGAAAGGGAATACAAACCCTAACACTTTTGTCAACTAATGAAGAAAAGTACTTGGGAGCAGCACTAATCCAATGAATAGGAAAGGCCATACACTAAGGATCAGAAGATTGTGTTCTATTCACAGCTCTGTGTTATCTGCCTTTTAGTCTTTTCCATCTTCACAGTGGAGATGACAATGCTTAACTGCCAACAGAAAATATTTTGTGATCTACAGCTGAAAAGCACTATATAAGTCTAAATATTATTTCAGTATCTTCTTCCCACCCACTCAGTAAGTAAAATATGTGAGAGTTATGGAAAGCGATGTGATAATTATTGTACAGAGGCTGAGCTTTGAAGTTGAAAGCATGTTATAGCTCATTATATATAATACCTCTCAGACACTGTGCCAATGAGCTTGGTATAAAAAGTCAACAGAACAGATACTTAGCAGGCTAAAATGGCCACAGATAGTGCAGCACAGTTGCAGTTTCCTTGAACGAGCAACATGCATAAACGTCACAAGCTACTTTGAGTGCAGAGCTTCACAGCATACTTCAAGCTCCGATTACAACACAATAAAGGATGCTCCACTCTCCAGAGCTCTGGGCGATGGAACACATTTCACATCTGGGGAAGTTACAGACAAAATGAGGTGCATAAGGATGCTGGGTCCTGTCGCTACTGAGTTACCAGGAGGGCAAATAGTTAAACAACACTTTCTTTTTTTTTTTTTTCCAGGCTTTAAAACCAGCTTCTAATTTTCTATTTTTTTAAGATGCTTTATAATGCAATTAGAGAGCTCCTGGAGGCACTAATTGGATCATAAAGTGCCGCCTTCATGTTCCAGCTGAGGAGAGAGGAAAAAAGGATCACTTCACGTCCTCTTTGCACCTGCTAAGATGTTTGTGAGACACCTTACAATTAAATTATAAGCACCTAGAGGAGACTTTAAATTACATACTATAGAGCTAGAACCTTGGGTCAGACGGCAGAATCCACAAACTCAAAGCTTACAAAATCTTCATATCCACCTTCCGGCACTTTTCTACCTCCTGGGGTGGAAAAAGACCTTTATTTTTCCAGTGCCCTGAGTTCTTAATATTCTCTCTCAAAATTATGGTCTAACTATATCCTAGGCTAACTGCAATTTCTTGCTGAGCGTACAATATGTCTTTTCAATACTCTGGCCCAGGAGGGAACCTGACAGCAGGCATAACATGGATGGTTCTTATAATCACTAACAGCTCCTGGGTAGTCATCTCCAAAATGGAACTGCCCAGCGGATGTGACGAGGTGGAGACTGAGGAGCTTTTATTCTCCATGGAGGCTGGTATGAGGAAATGAGACAATTATGGTGCTAAAACTGGAAATTGTATGAGAAGAGTGCAGGTGGCAGTAACCCTGAAGCAGTGTGAGGGAGAGGAGAGACAGCGACACAGATAAGCAGAGTTTCATGAGACTGCTGTGCTGCATTCTAATGTATTCTGCCACCCGTAGTGCACGTGTCAGTCTCCTCCTCATGCTTCACAGTCTGTGCACAGAGTTGATACCAGTGGGGCATGAGAAGGAGACTGACCAGTCTGGCAAAGATGCTCTTGACTGTTCATGTTTGTAACTGCTGTATTAACCAGTATTAAATCTAGATTTATATTCTATAGTTATATTTGGAAAAGAGTGTCCAGAGACCTCTGAAATCAGTGTGCTACTTTGGGTTTTCGGTAGCAGGGCTGTAAATCAGAAAGTATGGAAAAAACCCTGTTTGCTGGGTCTTTAATCTCTATATACAGATACACATAAACTGGCCAATCAATTAACATGCTATATCTAACAGCCCAAAGAGAATAAAGTATCACAAAGTACCATCAAGTCAGTCTAGTAGAGGTACAGTAACTGTACAACCATAAACTAATACCTGCTCCTACACATAGAACTGAACTGGAATGTTTTGGTATGTTGGACTGTTTGGATATTTCTCCATACACAGGACTCCTGATTAGAATGTAGATTTGACTTTAATGCAGAGAAACATTTAAGATACAGATACCTAAATACATTTATGAATAAGAGCCCTTTTGAAATCTGTTGTCTTTAAGCTCCTAAATGCGCATGTGAACCCAGATCTAGCTGCCTTCTTTCTTCTCAGGTAACTCCTGGACTTCTCCATGAAGACCATCAACAGATTTTTGTTTCTAATGCAATTTTTGTGCCATGAAATTCTGTGTGGAATGACAGTTGTAGAGCCCACAATCTTAAGAGACAAGAATGATGATTCTGTGGGCTACCTGCCTGGACTGGAGTTTGAACATGTGTAAAGTGGGTGAAAATCTCTAGCTGAAAGGAATCTCTGTTCCTTTCAGTCCTGCTCAATAACATTGACATTTTGTTGGTTTGGTGGCTTTTTGTAGCTTTTCTTCAAACTCATAAGACATCACTGCTGGTTTTATTCTTTCAATTTTCAACACACATTTTCCTCTCTTCTTATTAAGTAATATAAATATACTTTGCATAGTTTGATTTTGCTTATATAACATTCTGTGAAATTATGTTCACATATTGTTTAACCTGGATCATCCTATTTCCTACATCCTGTGTGTTTTTTTAAGATGGTTATTTAATTATGGTTTTTTTATGTTGACTGTTCTGCTAGCTATATCAATTTACAATATATCATTTATTCTCTTTCTGTATAGTGTTTTAATAAGAAACTGTATGCCCTAATGACAACATATAATATCATTTATTCTATTAAAAGAGGACTACATGCTCTACTCTACCCGTTCCGATGTGAGAATCAGCTGCTGTCTGTTAATTTGGTTTGGCACCTCCAGGAATCCACTTAAACCCAGTCTATTCTGGTCTCCATTATACAAAACACTTTTTTTGCACCTCAAAACTTTATGATAATAGTAAGATTCTTATTGTTTCTTTCCTATTCTCTCCTAGCTGTGGTTCCTACTAAAAAGCCAAAAAAGGTTGAAAACACTTAGGTTTATAGTATCCTGATGCCACTGTTTATCAGAACTTAAATCAGTGTGAGTTCTCTGGGACGGAAACCATTTTATAGCTCTCTGCCGGCAGTACACTGCATATGGTGGAAATTGAAAGACAAGGATCCTAAGAGCTACTACCAAAATCTGATGTTGTAAGCATTCCAGCCTTACTTAGGAAGAACCCTTCATAGCAGTTTCCAAAGCAATCAGAAGAAAATAGTGTTGCCTTTCAAAATCCTAATCTATTTTCATACCTTATTTCTATGCTGCTGCTTACACAACAAAGATTTTTAGCTTCTACATTCAAGAGATTGCAAATGACCTGTGAAATAAATGAAGGAAATAATAGAAAGAAATACATGACAATACCTATTTGATTTCTCTAAGATGCCGTAATGATGAAAACAATAGGTATTGGGGAATTATAATCAGCAGGGTATTCAAATAACCCTGGAGCGCTGTTGGGAGTAATTTTTGTTTAATGCTGTTTTTAAAGTTTTAGTAAAGCATTTATGGGAGAAATATTTTAGTGAAATTTTTCTTTGCCTACCCACATTTTTCAGCTTGTCAGTCAAAATATGTAAAAGCTAGGAGCTTAAGAAAGAAAATACAGACTATGTTTTCACCTCATTTTTGCATCAGCTTTAGTGAAAAAAGCCTCACAACAAACCAAGAAATTAGTATTAAAAGTCAAACATGGAATGGTTCACATTTTATACTACTAACATTCACTTGTAGGAAGAGAAGAGGAATAAAGGGAAATGTGAGAATGTTAGTGTCTCTAGTTCTCTGAAAATCATGCACTGTGACTGGGTACACGGAAAAAATGCACCTGCAGAAAGCATTCAAGACTGCAATAACCTTTGATGCTAAGTCAGACATGAAGACACGTGTTTCAGTCCTAACATTCACTGCTAATGATCAATACTTCCCCAGCCATCAACATTTCTCACTGGAAATCAGCAACCATCTCACCTGTCATTAACCAGGTCTGTCTAAAACCAGAGAAGTTTATGCATAGGCTGCTTTGTTATGTTATAAAATGAAGGTAGAGAAGGGTGCAGCATGACTAGGAGACATCAGGAGGATGCATCTGCTACGGGCCATGAGAGCATCATCACCTTTTGTCTGACATCCCACCCACTCTGCTCCGCACTTAGTTACATTAGCAAAACCAACAAAAATTGAGGCGGAACAATCACTGCTTAACCCTCTGGCTGTTTCAGCGACTGTTTATAAAGAAAGGTTTTCTTTCTGCTTTGTGACTTTTTTTGTAAAGACTGAAAAATATCTGAACAGTTTGTCCTTTCCTGGAGTTGGAAGGAGTCTCTCTGGTGGATAAAGGCATCCCTTGTCGCTCTATAAATTGCAACTATTGTTTAGCTGAAGTCTATTACTTTGATTTTGGATCATAGAGGGCAGGCAAGAGACTGATGATTGAAGGAACTAGACAAGATTAGAGAAAAAAAATCAATAAATGTATAAACAAAAAGAGGTTTTCAGGCTTTAATCAGGTGATTTATTGCACATTTTGTGCCTCCTTTTGCATTAAAG
Organism: Psophia crepitans; assembly: GCA_013399095.1. Taxonomy (NCBI): domain Eukaryota; kingdom Metazoa; phylum Chordata; class Aves; order Gruiformes; family Psophiidae; genus Psophia; species Psophia crepitans. The sequence continues at coordinate 33,266 of VWZZ01006280.1, read as the reverse complement.
TTTTTAATGTAGTTCTACACAACTGACGACTACACTTTGCTTTGCCTTCTGGAGTGCCTTGTACAAGAGCAGGAGAATAAATATCTTGTGTAACATAAGAATTGAAATAATATAAAGAAAAAAAAGAATAAAGAATAGAAGAACATGACCACAGAAGATGAACACAGCATCACAAAACTGAATGCATGCTCACAGAATGATTTCTTGCCTGTTGACTGGGGACAGGTTTGAATGCAAAATGCTATACTCCCTTGCAAAAACTGACTGCTTATACAGAGAGGCAGCAGAGAATGTTTCAAGTTTGGACATGACCTGTGGGCTGCAGCAGCCTTTGTGTAAAGCTGAATGGAAAGTATAATCTGCATTTCAGTGGCAGGAAAGCAGATAGAAGAACTAACATCTGATGTCTTTAGACACTGGTGATCCATTTACTATATGCGCATGTCTGTTACACATCCTTCCATAACACAGTCACAGAAGTGAATTTCTGGGTAACTTTGGTCCATACTCTGGTTGAGCATAGAAATACAGACCAATCTTAACACACATGCCAGACCACATCCCCTAATTCTGCACATGAAGTCCGATCCAAAATCACTTGAAATTCATGGATATTCTTCCAGTGATTTCAATGGACTTTGGATATAGGTTGGAGAAAAAAAACCAAAACCCAAATCAAATCAAACCAAAACCATGCAGCTTTTTGCAACTTAAAATCTGCTACAATCTACTTGTGGAATTCTATGAATTAAAGGCATCAGAACAGGCTGCTCCCTGAGAATTTACTGATTTCTATTGAGCTGTGCAAGGGGCAGGGTTGTAAGCAGACCTGTGCTGTTGCTGTTTCTTTGCATCAGAAAATCCTCAAGATGCAGAATGTATGATGGGAATGCAAGTTAGTACAGAAATCCTGTCCTGACTTACACAACTTTTGAGCTCTATTGGGTTCATCGGACGTATTGCCTATAGCCATGACTAATGGGATAGAAAATAACTATCACAGTGTGCTCCTAGATGCTATTCCACATTGGAATGGGGCAGCTCTAAAGAGAGGGTTGGGCCAGATGGGCACCTTCTGCTCTCCTGAGGAGTAAACTACAGCTTGTTATCACTACACATGTTCCCCCACCTGAGAAAGCAGCAATAATGGACAGTTATCTGGATCAACTAATTCTTTCAGAAATGTGTCTATCTTCAGTTAAAAAATGGCTGCTGAGATAAACACATTCTTTCTAGATCCCAGGTCTTCCTTTGTACCATTCCTTTTGAAGCACTGTTAAAGATTGAACACAGCCAGTGTTATTTCACTAATGTGTAGACTTTTATCATCGTATTAATGAAAACAGTCTTTTGACCATTTTCTGTGGTACACTGTGGAGTAAAGCCAAATCCTAGGGGATAAGGAAATGCTTGCTCAAGTTCACAGCAGATGGGTCTTCTTCCTACATTTGTTATACAACATTCATAAGTGACGATGGTTGTGAAGGTCCTCGGTGCCTTTCATTTCCAGAGTGCAATGTCGTTTGTGTCTCAGGTTTGATGTAAAAAATCACAGCTCAGGCTACATCCTTGTGCTGTGACTGCATGCTCTTTCTCATAGAGCTTCTGCATGTGATATTGTGGAATGGGAATGGTTCGTTATGTTGCCTGGAAAATTCATAATCAGACACATATCTTTTTGTAGTTAAGACAGGTCACTACACTTCTTATCTTGCATGCAGTGCTTTTTGACAGTATTTCTCCTACAGCTATCTGGATCCAAAACGTTTTGAATAATGTGAGAAATCTTCCTCATATATTTGACCCATATTTTTGCCTATGATATTTTGTCTATTTGCCAAGCCTAGGAGGGTTCTCTGTCATCCTTCATACAATATTCTTACTGATTCACCTTGTCTTCTTTTTCTGTGTTTGGGGCCCAGAACCAGGGTTCCTTCTTTTGAAAGTTTCAGAGGCTGAGGGTACAGCTGGAAGAAGACAATGGAAGCAGTCCTGTTCCCTGGGATCTTCACCTCCCCTGCATTGGCCACCATCTGCTATGAAATTTTTCAGAACAACAAAAAACTGGGCATTAACCTTCCTTGCTGTAAATTCAAACAAAGTCTACAAACCTTTTACCCAAAAAGGTAAAATATACTCCTCTAGTCACAGATAATGATTTTGTGGTCCAATGAAAAACAAGAAAACTTTGTGTAAATTGTGCACCAAGATACATGGTTCTCCAGAGCTGTAATGGAGAATGGATCTGTCCAGCCACTCAAGCATTTGGCATGTAAAATGATCAGGAGTATGGTGCAAAGAATGAAGAAGGCCTCTCTGTTCAGCCATTGCTCATTTGCTTCTTCTGCCATCTTAGTAATTCAGAGGTTCAAGACAGCTACACTGCCAGATCACTGAAAATCTCTGTGACTTTAATGGTCTTTCCCAGACTTGCCACAGTTTTATACTGCTAATAGGGACACATAAAAAAGAGCAAAAGAAAAAAAGTTGATTTCCTGCAGATTGACTTCATGGGTTACCTTTCACTAAAGCGTGAATAAGGATGGTGCTTCAAGAAAAATGCATGATAGTCCTGAACACGATAGTCATGAAACAGCATAAGCTTACATTAAAATTTGTTTGAAAGAAGTTATGTTAACGAGGCTTTTGTTTTATGCAAAAAACAAAGTCTGCCAATTAAAAATTAATTAATGAATTAATAGGTTATATAAAACTTCCAGAAAACCAAACAAAATAATGGCCTTTAAGTTCAGTTAAATTCATTCCATTTTCTGTTTCAATTAGAATCCATTAGGAAAGTAATTGTCAGTATTCATTGGCAGAATTTTTGTAAAGGCTCCCAGCTTGTCTGGCTTACACCATCACTCTGCTGACCACAGCAGAGCTTCATCAGCATGAAATCTGCACAACTGAGTGAACAGTCGAACATGAGACATATAAAGCTCTTGCACAGTGTGGGAAACTAACCGTTTGCCTCTGCCTTGCTTTAGAGCAACTTCACAGAAAAGGATCAGCCCAGTGCAAGGCTGTCTCCAAGTGGCATAAAGCTATTACAGTGTGGAGGGGCCTTGTGTATCTAATGTCTGTTTAGCTAAATTTTACACGTATATAAGATGCCTTAGTGGTTTCTTCTGTTCGTTGCAATGGCCTGTTGGGGCTGGCTTTGCTATGGAGAAGACATGACGCAACGTGGGCCAACCAGCGTAAAGGTGTCTTTGGGCTCTCTGAACCAATTTGGCCCAGTGTAGTTTACCAACAGGGACCAACGCAGCAGACAGCTGTGCCACGTATGAAGTCTTCCCCAAACCATACCGGCTGACAGGCCTAACGCAGTGCACCATATCCGGTATGGTTACAGACAGGTACAACCTCTGTTTCCTTCTCAGCCTTCGCAGGCTTGTGCCGTGCTGAAATTAGAATAAACTCAAATACTATGAACTACTACTTGTGGTAGTTCTGCCTGGTCAACATCAAGCATTTATAGGAGTTTGTAAGATAATCAAACACAGGTGAGATCCTACAGCAGGCTGTAACATTATGCTCTCATTTCAAGAATTTGTCATTTTGTTTTTTCAGTTAAAGTAATGGCATGAATTTCTTCATAAAGGAGTGCTGAGTGCTTCAACCTGTACCCAAGTAATCCCCTACTCACTGGCAAGACAAGAAATCTTCCATTGGAATTGTCTGCCTGGCTATGCAAATTGTTCGAGGAACAAACTGTTCCCGACTTCAAGACAAGTTGTGAAAAATCAAACTGACTTCCTTTCTTCAACAGAACTGCAGTTGGACGAGAGGAAATTTATTTTGGTTTATCTAAAACTGGACAAAGATGCAAATTTCAGTATTCATTTGTCATCTATTTCATTTTGTTTGCTAATGAAGTGCAAAGAAGAAAGAACAAGGATTGATTTTTTTTTATGCCTGACTAGATTCTTCAAAAATCAAAACAAAATTATGGAGCTGCACCACAAAAAAGAGTAAACCTATAATGGTGGTAACAGAAGATATGTAGTGTCTTTATCGGTGTTCATTCTCAAAATGTTTGAAAGTTAATCTACTTGTTCTCGTAATACCTGGCAAGATGCAAGAGAAACACATAATTACTGGCATGCTTGACACAGAGAACTAGATTTTCTTGAGCTAAGAAAAGAAGAGTAAAATTCTTCTCAGTATTTCAGGAAAGATTTCATTTCATTAGTGATTAGAGTTAGGTTTTGTTTTTGTTTTTTTTAATTGAGTAAATACAAACATATAAAGATACTGCCTCTAACAACGAATTTTTAAATTCATTCAATTGAATGGGAATGACAATGCTTTTGGCCTTATGACAATTTTTTATCAGTAGTGACATAACTCTTAAAACATACATTCCTTCGTATCTGCAATGGACACAATCCTTTAAAACGCAAACCCAAATATGCATTACCTTAGAGACTATATATTATACATGCTTAAAAAAAACACCCAAATCATTACCTATGTTGCTCAGGAACACTTGGGATATCAGACTAAATCTTCATTTGGGATTAACAAACTTGGTGTAGAGTCCTACAGTTAGCATGTGCAAATTTGGCGGATAAATGTATTTGGTTTGAGTGGCAAGGTTTTGGTAGCAGGGGGACTACAGGGGTGGCTAGAAATGTCTCCCAAGTCTGACAGAGTCAATGCCAGCCATCTCCAAGATGGACCTGCCATTTGCCAACTCCAAGCCCTTCAGCAACAGTGGTAGTGCCTCTGGGATAATGTAGTTAAGGAGGGGGAAAAAAACCTGCTACAGAACAGCAACCAGAAGAGGGGAGTGAAAATATGTAAGAGGAACAACTCTGCAGACACTAAGGAGGGGGAGGAGGTGCTCCAGGTGCCAGAGCAGACTCCCCTGCAGCCCCTAGAGAAGACCATAGTGTCCTGGTTNCAAGGACTTTTCATGAAGGATGATGGTGGAACAGATACCCACCTGCAACCTGTAGAGAACCCCACACTGGAGCAGATGAATGCCCAAAGGAGGCTGTGACCCTGTGGGAAGCCTGTGGTGGTACAGGCTCCTCATAGGACTTGTGGACACATGGACAGAGAGGAACCCATGCTAGAGCAGGTTTGCTGGCAGGACTTGTGACCCTGTGGGGGACTCACATTGGAGTAGTCTGTTACTGAAGGCCTGCATCCAGTGGAAGGGGCCCATGCTGGAACAGTTTATGAAGAATTGCAGTTTGTGGGAAGGACTCACATTGGAGAACTTGGTGGAGGACTGTCTCCCGTGGGAGACACTGGAGCAGGGGAAGAGCGTGAGGAGTCCTCCCCCTGAGGAGGAAGGAGCAGCAGAGACAACATGTGATGAACTGACCACAAACTTGCAGTGTTGGCAGGGAGGATGTAGAGACTTTGGGAATGAAGTTGAGCCTGGCAAGAAGGGAGGGGTGGGGGAAAGATGTTTTAAGATTTAGGTTTGATTTCTGATTACCTTGCTCTGATTTGATTGATAATTAAATTAATTTCCCCAAGTTGAGCCTTTTTTGCCCACGATAGTAACTGGTGAGTGATCTCTTCCTGCCCTTATCTTAACCCACAAGCCTTTTGTTATATTTTCTGTCCCCTGTTCAGTTGAGGAAGGGAGTGATAGAGCAGCTTTGGCGGGCACCTGGTGTCCATCCAGGGTCAACCCACCACAAAAAGCATGCAGACAACTGCATAAACTTACATAGGGATGGATAGATGATACGNATGCCATCACTCCGAACGCCGCTGCCCCCCCTTCTTCTTCCTCCCCAGCCCCTTATAAACTGAGCATGACGCCATATGGTATGGGATGTCCCTTTGGTCAGTTGGGGTCAGCTGTCCTGTCTGTCCCCTCCCTACTCCTTGTGCACCCTTCACCATCCTGCGGTGGGGCACCGGTGGGGCAGTGTGAGAAGCAGAAAAGTCCTTGGCTCTGTGTAAACATCGCCCAACAACAGCAAAAACATCTCCACTATCACCGCTGCTTCCAGCGCAAATCCAAAACACAGCCCCATACTGACTTTCTTGAAGAAAATTAACTCTCTCCCAGCTGAAACCAGGACAGCTATTATAACTGAATGCTAACTTATATGTAGGTGGTACACATAACTGCACCTATGTTACTTGACATTTCTGACCCACTACAGTCTCTGAAGGAGCGAAAACACTGTGGGACACAGGCAAAGTACAATGGTAATAGGTATCTTATGATAACCTTATGGTTCTAATGAAAATTCCCTTTTATGCTGGAATCTCCCCTTGAGATCTGTGGACAAATGTGATGAAGATTGTAAAACATACCAACAGGCAGTTCATGCTTGATAGGATAATAACGTAAGTAAACAAGATAAATAGGAGAAAGGCAGCGTTTACTTGCAACAGTTAATGAAGAAATGTAGGCACTAGAATATTAAATGATTTGCTCATGACCACAGAGTGTGGTGCAAGGCCACAGAATTGGACCTTGCGTTAAATATAGGCATGACTGTTTATATAACATACATAGCAATATACTTTGATAAAGTTTGCTTCTACAGCTATGACTGTCTCTTAATGAAGACTTGCATCATACAGGAACCTAGGTATTTTGATTATTCAAATCATTTAAGGTGAAGAGAAGGTTTAAAGATATTTCTTCTTCAGCAGTATTATGCCTTTCGGACTTGAATATTAGCAAGAAAATAAAAGAAAAGAAAAATGCCTAATGTCTGTGTAATCTAGATGTAACATACATAGCACATTGGACATTTCATTAAAAAAACCTCCACAACACAACATTGCTGTCTAAATGAAACGAATTGCACTGAAGGTCAGGTATGAATAACACCTGAATTTTTCCATTTACTTATGATAAATCGCTGCTCATTAGAATGCTGGATTATTATAAAATAGTTTAATCATACTTAACTACCTGCACCCCCAATGCTTATGCTGTAGACGTACCCATAAAAGGAAAGTAATACAGAGATGCCTACTATTGCTCATAATGCTGTGGAGCAACAACATTTTTGTCCTGGGGACAGTTGAATCTCAGGTCAGGGGAAATTTGTTGCATGTGGACAGTCTCTAATAATTTCTAGTTTCCTATTGGTTGAAATACTAACAAAAAAGCAAGAACCTGGGACATCCACCACAGCACTAATCCAGACCTTGACAGCAAAACCAATTTATTGTATACTGACAGGCTAAGCCACTGTCTTGAAGGACATATATTCTGAAGGCTCACAGAGTATAGTGATGTGAAGGTGCCAAAGAGATATAAGGTTTACTTTGAAATTTTTGGGGCATATGCTGATGCTTATTCTCCATTCCTACCCATCAGTAAAATGTAGTATTACAGTCCCTGCATTCAGGACCAGAATATAAAAAAGACACTTCTAATTGAATAGAGACTACTGACTGGCTTCTACATCAGTCCAAGCCATACCAACACTCAGTCTCCATGCAAAGATACACGGCACCCCCAAAACATACAGGCATATCTGACCTTTAATTTTTATTCCTTTCAAAAAATACATATTACTGAACAAAACACAGACTCATTGTCTATCTACTGCAGTCTGGGAGGAACTCTAGAGGAAATCCAAAGAAGTTTGATTAATAGCTTGCCAAAATTTTTATGTGTGCATGCCTCTGTTCTGTGTGATTCCAGCTAATACAAAAGCACCATATGACAGCTCAAGACACTAAAATTTTAGAGTCATGGAATCATAGAATGGTTTGGATTGGAAGGGACCTGTAAAGGTCATCTAGTCCAATACATCAGCAATGAGCAGGGACACCTTCATCACGTTGCTCAGAGCCCCGTCCAACCTGACCTGGAATGTTTCCAGGGATGGGACATCTACCAGCTCTCTGGGACCTGTTCTCATGTTTCACCACCCTCATCGTAAATATTTTTTTTCTCTATCTAATCTGCATCTACTTTCTTTTAGTTTAGAACCATTATCCCTTGTCCAATCACAACTGATCCTACTAAAATATCCATCCCCATTTTTCTTATAAGTCCCCTTCAAGTATTGAAAGGTCTCCCCAGAGCCTTCTCTTCTCCAGGTTGAACAACCCCAACTCTCAGTCTGTCCTCATAGGAGAGGTGCTCCAGCTCTCTGATCATTTTTGTGGCCCTCCTATGGACTTACTCCAACAGGTTCATGTTCTTCCTGTACTGGGGAACCCAGAGCAGCAGAAGGGCAGAATCACCTCCCTCAACCTGCTGGCCACACTTCTTTTGACATAGCCCAGGATATGGTTGTCTTTCTGGGCTGCAAGTGCACGTTGCCAGATCATGTTGAGTTTCTCGTCCACCAGTACCCCAAGTCTTTCTCCTCAGGGTTGATCTCAATCCCTTCATCCTCCAGCCTGTATTGATACCAGGGTTGCCCCAGTCCAGCTTCAGGACTTCGCACTTGATTTTGCTGAACCTCATGAGATTCACGTAGGCCCACTTCTCAAGCCTGTCCAGGTCTCTCTGGATGGCCTACCATCCCTCAGGCATGTCAACCGTACCACTTGGCTTGGTGTTGTCTGCAAACTTGCTGAGGGTGTACTGGATCCCATTGTCTATGTCACTGATTAAGATATTAAACAGTACTGGTCCCAGAATGGACCCCTGAGGGACATCACTCCTCACTGATCTCTATCTGGACATTGAGCCATTGACCACCATTCTCTGGATGCGACCACCTAGTCTATCCTAACCTATCCTATCCTATCCTATCCTATCCTATCCTATCCTATCCTATCCTATCCTATCCTATCCTATCCTATCCTATCCTATCCTATCCTATCCTATCCTATCCTATCCTATCCTATCCTATCCTATCCTATCCTATCCTATCCTATCCTATCCTATCCTATCCTATCCTATCCTATCCTATCCTATCCTATCCTATCCTATCCTATCCTATCCTATCCTATCCTATCCTATCCTATCCTATCCTATCCTATCCTATCCTATCCTATCCTATCCTATCCTATCCTATCCTATCCTATCCTATCCTATCCTATCCTATCCTATCCTATCCTATCCTATCCTATCCTATCCTATCCTATCCTATCCTATCCTATCCTATCCTATCCTATCCTATCCTATCCTATCCTATCCTATCCTATCCTATCCTATCCTATCCTATCCTATCCTATCCTATCCTATCCTATCCTATCCTATCCTATCCTATCCTATCCTATCCTATCCTATCCTATCCTATCCTATCCTATCCTATCCTATCCTATCCTATCCTATCCTATCCTATCCTATCCTATCCTATCCTATCCTATCCTATCCTATCCTATCCTATCCTATCCTATCCTATCCTATCCTATCCTATCCTATCCTATCCTATCCTATCCTATCCTATCCTATCCTATCCTATCCTATCCTATCCTATCCTATCCTATCCTATCCTATCCTATCCTATCCTATCCTATCCTATCCTATCCTATCCTATCCTATCCTATCCTATCCTATCCTATCCTATCCTATCCTATCCTATCCTATCCTATCCTATCCTATCCTATCCTAGAAGCATGTTGTGGGGAATCACCTCAAAGGCCTTACAGAAGTCCGCATGACNCACCCTCACAGTGAAAAAGTTTTTCCTTACGTTAACCTGGAACCTGCTATGCTCCAGTTTGCACCCGTTGCCCCTTGTGCTATCGCTTAGTGAGGCCGAGAAGAGCCTGGCTCCATCTGCCCGACACTCACCCTTAACATATTTATAAACGCTGATAAGGTCACCCCTCAGCCTTCTCTTCTCCAAGCTAAAAGGAGACGTCCATCATAGAAGGTCACCAGCTTGGTCAGGCAGGACTTGCCCTTCGTGAAGCCGTGCTGACTGTCTCAAATCATCTCCCTGTCATCCACGTGCCTTAGAATCACTTCTAGGAGGATCTGTTCCACCACAGAGTTGAGGCCAACAGGTTGGTAGTTCCCAGGGTTCTCCTTTCTACCATTTTTAAAAATGGGTGCAATGTTTCCCTTTTTCAAGTCACCAGGAATTTCACCTGACTGCCATGCCTTTTTTCAGGCCAAGAAGTGTTTCAGTGGAAGAACTCATCCTAAGATTTCTCTTCCAGCTTTTCAGAGGCAAGAGTTAACTTTTCTAAACCTATCTGAGTGTACAACTTAATGTCAAAGAATTTGGCACCTGGCAGAATTGGTTCCCAGCCTTCAAGACTTTTTGAGGCCTATCACAAACATGAGCCATCTTAAATCCTAACATCTGAAGGTCAGACCTGGGAAGCCTGCTGACAACAGCTAAGATTATTTTATTGATCATCGCCAAATGCAAGCTGCAATAGATCACCTTTCTCGCAAGTCTTTTCCATTCACTCATACACATTCCGGCATAACATTTGTATTAAATACTATCTTGAGATGATATCTTTCTTGACAGAGATTTCCTTTTTCAAGGTCTTCTATTTTTGAATATACATTGACTTCTCACTTTATTTTCAAAGTTGACATCAGACGTTTGAATCATGTGCCATTGTATAGCAGGTTAATCCATCTCTTTGACTGGATGCATGGAAGTTTAATAGATAAAAAGGTGAAGAATAAACAATGAGTGAGATGAAAAAGGAGAAAGGATTTTGGAAGATATTTTTACCTCAGGTAAGACAAGGATGTAAAAGGTATAGCTGTAATGCAGAATCTTTCTATTTTTTATTTTTTTTTAAAGAAAGGCTGATGAATAAAATAAATCTTATAAGCACAGAGGAGAAACAAACATTGAGAATAAGAATAACAGATAATTTCCAGAGCTATATCGTGACAGATTAAAGCTAAAATTAGGAAGTTAGCAAGCTACTCGTTCTTGTAGTCCTCTCCCTTAAAAAAGATAATAAAAAATTTTTTTACAGAACTGGGCAAAAAATACATAATACACCATTTTGCAGGCTTGGGCAACTGATCTTCGACCTCTGATTGTCCTGGGTTGTTGTCGCAAAGAGCCATAGTCATTACAGAAAAGTTAAGTTACAAAAAAAAAGTGCCATTTCTGTAAAGCATCTTACCAATCTAAGGTAGCTGCCAGTGAAAAAAGACAGATTCTGTTAAACCAGATCAGACTTTCTCTTCCGTTACTAGTTTAAGCTTTACCTTTACATTTCCCATATCTATTCATGGAGCCTAAGAGTGTGATAAAGGCATTAAATCCATCAGGGACAAAGAATGAAAGAAAGAAAAAAAAAACACACCAAAAACCCCATCTGCAAAAAGATGGGTAGCCAGCAGAGATCTATGAATAATTTAAAAGGCACCTGTCTCCCCTCATATTGGCAACTTTGAACTGCTCTTGCCTTGCAGACATATTTCAATTGCCTGAGCAAAAAGAAGCATCTCAAAATTCTCAGAATTCTTAAAAAGTTCTTAACATTCCTCCAAGATGCTTCGAGGAAAAGTTTACTGTTATACAAAAGCGATTCAACTTACAGGGTGCATATCTTTACAGATGACAGTCATCACGGAAGAAGTACATCACTGGGGGAAGTAGAATGTTCAATTAGGCAGAAAATCTTTAACCCAGAATTACAGGTTTTTAATTAAAGTTTAGGTCTCAGCTCAGCCACAGGTAGTTGGAATTTGGGTAGAAGTCCTGGAATGAAATCTATGGCCTGTTATACGGGAAGTTCAGATGACTATAATGATCTCTAATGGGTGAAAAATATAAATAATTTCAGAATCTACTGAAGGAACCTATCTTATTATCAAGAGCAAACACTGATTTAAGTCAAAAGCATGTATTAGGTGGTGGGGATTATGGCTGTTCAGTTGAACTGAAAAAATACCCCAAGCCAAAATACTAAAAATAACTCTGTTATGCATGAATGTTAATGAGATGGTTGTGATAAAGTACTGGTAATAGTATTCAGTGTGAGGTCTGTCTTTCCATTGCATCAGTCAGTGCAAAATGTTGATTCTCGCCTACATGCCTGTTAAACAAAATTATTTGGGCTTAGAAATTGCCATTTATCCAGATGAACCCTAACAAAGAGGTTATAGCAGATGCGTGAATAGTTGGGCCGTAGGAATTTTTCAGGATTATGTTATAAAAGGATGGGCTAAACACCTGTCCCTGTGTGAAGCAGTGTATTAAGTACTGCCAATAATTAGCAGGAAAGGGCAAAGATATTTCAACAGCAAGTATGCATATATATATAAAAATCTGTAGACACTAAGTATTGTCAGAATTGAAACATTTTGTAACACAGAAGGAGTTTCAGCAGAATTACAAGATCTCATTGTACCACTTTTAAAATAAATTATTTTGGTTTTTCAGTTGCAAGTAAAGTCTCAAATTTCCTAAAAATATTTCATTCAAACTGAGAACCACAACTGATTCACAACTGTGCAAATTAGCCATCACCAATGACCTACATCTGAGATGTTTTCGTGTCTTAGAAGCATGTGGTAAAAAGAAAGAAAAGGAACTAATTTTTGAGGAAGTTAATCCATTGTCTACAAAATCTGAAGTACTAGTAGCATGTAAGGTGAGGTTTTCTGGAACTACTTTGGTATTGCCTTGGTCCGCTTTGTTTAAAATAGAGCTGTCAGTACTTTGTAAATAAAAGACGTTAAAAAAGACAACTAAAATCTGTGTCACTGACCTCTTTCAGAGAAGAAAGGTGGCCTAAATTATAAGAGCCTCAAAACTGTATTTGCTCAATGAAGTGTTTTGCAAGGCTGAAAAAAATGATCATTATCAGCTTTTACAAGCAGAGGGTAAGACTCTTACTTGCACAAGCTGATCCTGAGATACAGTTCTTACCTTGAATTCCCATTCAGCTTTCCCAAGTTTCACTCTTTCTTCCCAACTTTCAATCATAAGTAGTTCTAAAAAATTAATTACTGAAGTGAGATTTCCTCATGATATCAGGATGCTACTTCAGTGCTGCCTCAGTGAAATCAGGGATCACTGAGAGGCCATTTTCATCAGGTAAGCTGCTGGTTTGGAAGGTGAGCCCCAGGCTGGTGGTAGAGGTGGCTAACCTGGGGAGCTGTCTCAAGGTGTGCAGACAATACCGAGGAGGAGCACAGGGGTTGCAACCTCAGCCCCATGGCATGCCCACCTGCCAGGTAGCTGGTCAGCAACTGAAGGGTCCGGCACACAGCTGGGTAGAAATTTCATAGAAATTAATATGTTCCCACAGAACACATCAGGGGTCGGTGCTGGGGCCCATCCTCTTCAACATCTTTGTGGATGATTTGGATGAGGGAATCGAGTGCACCCTCAGTAAGTTTGCAGACAACACCAAGCTGGGGGGAAGTGT
>VWZZ01006280.1:1017-19345 GCA_013399095.1 Psophia crepitans | reverse complement strand
ATTCTATTCTATTCTATTCTATTCTATTCTATTCTATTCTATTCTATTCTATTCTATTCTATTCTATCAATGCTGTTGAAACAGTGTATTCTGGGGACAATGGGGAGGGGGAAAAAAGGGAATATTGTCCCATACTCTCACTGGCTCTTTTGTCTATGATCACATTTGCCTATAGTGACATAAACCAGAGCAATACCATGCAGCTTCCTGCCCAAATCCTACACCTGAACTGACGGTCTCCTTTCCTGGCCTCTCTTCTTCAGATGCAATGCAACAGAGTGAACACAAAAAATATCAATTAAAAATAGAGTGACTATACTTCTGAGCAGCTTTCCATGGCATCTTAGAATATTCTTAGGGGAAAGCCAGCAGTTGATCTCAGCAATAAGGGAGCTGAAGACTAACGGTGGCAACACAGCACTTAAAGGACTCATACTGCAACAACAACAACAACAAGGGGTGGGGGACAGGCTACAAGAACAATTTTTATTTAGGAATTTTATTAAAGAAATTTTGCTCATCATAGAAAGTCCATAGTTCTCCTCAGTGTCCCTGATTGTTAAAGGATGCCTATGAAGAGACTAATTAAACTGGTCATTTTATAATTCAGCTATGCATTTTACCCTCCTTTTTTTTTTTTGTGTGTGTGTGTGTGTGAAGAAGTAAGTGTGATCATGAACTTTGGATCTGAACAGAAAGATTTCTGTGATGAGAGAACAGAGGAATTCAGAACACTGACTATATTTCTGTGAACAGATTAGATCATTCATACAGAAAACCAAATGAATTTTTTTTAAAAAAACCTCCACCTCCATACATCAGAATTGAATTTCCTTTTCTTTACACGGAAAAATGAGAAGAAAAAAATCAATTATGCTTCAAAAAGGTAATATTTAATGCTCATAAACACAAAATTAGAGAAATTCAATAAAAATACTCAGAAAAATATTAAATCACCTTCACAGAGAATTAAACCCTGCTAGTCTGTGCATATCTATTAAAATATTAAGCATTTTACAGTCTTCCTTTCTTATATTATGTGTGGAATTGAGAACTGTTGATACTGCATCTTTAGAAAGGTAATTTTCCTTAAATTTTGTGGGAAGTCTCAAGCTTAATCAATAAGCTCGGTTTCATGTGCTATTAATTATTTTTAAAAGGTTGACATTTTAAGCACACTAGCAGGGTATTTAGTTGACTCACTGTAAATATTTCATTTTAGGAGATGAAGCTCATTTTATATATTAATCAAAATGTAATTTTCCTTTGTAATACACAAATGTAACGGGTTTCACCTGTGTGCTTTTGTGTCAGCTGATACACAGTTTATGGACTTCATAGAGGAAATATGGAGCGCAAGTTAATTTTTTAAATATATGGTTAGTATTTTATTAAACTGTAAGATGAACGCAATTAGTAAAACTGTCTATTTCCTAAAATTTAAATTATTTATGCAGAATATATCTGTTCCCTGAATGATTAAGATCAGTAGTCACATAACGAAGGATACACTATTCGAAAGAGGTATTTCTCTTTCGAAGAAAGCAAATCTCTTGTAAAACACAAACAACTCAAAATGAAAACACATTGGGAGAACTATTTTTTCTCCACACAACAGAAGGATTATTTCAGAAATATCTGGATATTACCTTTGAATTAAACACGTAATACTGCTGAAAATAATCACATAAAATGGACAGTCTTCTCGCTGGTTGCACATGTGTTTTTTAAAAGAAAGAGAAACCTCCAGCAAGAGACACATTTTTGCAAGCCAAATGCCCCATCTGTAAAATTTGTACAATAGAGTAATAGAATAGAAAAGGTGTTTTTTCCTCCTCTTTCTAGACGAGTTTTCAATTTCTCTGATGTCTTGATATGGACATCCACACTAGTGGATCTTCTTTCCAATTTCCTCCTGCTCACTCCAAGAAAACTTAATGTCTGCAAAAAATGAGTATTACCTTAACTAGAAGAAACCTGGGCCTTTGTCTTCCAAATCCACATACCTGTCCTTGAATCACAGTTACAAATATGTATCTATGGCAATTAAAGCATTTAATTTCTATCTGCAAAGACGACATTAATTTTCAAAACTGATTCTATTGTTTATAAGTAAGTCTTCAATTTCCTGAGACAAAATGAATAATATGCTCTACAAATATATAATTTAGATACATGGAAAGAAGTAATTATGGTAATGCTAATATCATAAATATTACCAGAAGTTTTTAATAATCTTTTATATGACTATGGCAATACTCCGAATTTATACAGAAAACCAGTACTACTTTTAGTTTTGGTACCACACTGCAAGCCAGTGGACAGTGCCAGTGCAGACTTGCTTACCAGGTAGCTGGGAACTTGTGAGAGGGAAACTGAATGAACCCACCTGCCATCTTTGCAGTATCTTCCTGCCAGAAAGGACTTTTTTGTCTTCTTGCTAACTCTATGCAACTTCATAGGCAGAGGTGCCTCCAACAGGCTTTCTAACACATGCAGGCGAAATCATTTCCTAGCACCAGAGTGTTACCAGATAGATATCAATCTAATCCTTTGCTGTTTCAATGCTCTGTGGCCATACAGTGCACAGTTTATATGTGTCATGGTAAGATAATTAGATATAATCACCTGGTGTTCTCACTTCTCTTGCCTTATAATGGCTTTTGAAAATGAAACCTGATGGCCATGAGTGACTTGGCAGCAGTCATTCGACTTCTCGTTCTGTTGGAAAGCTCCCCAAGAAGTGTCTAACAGTGTTGACTTAGTTTTATGTATTTATTTAACATAATCAAATAACAACATTAAAAGCCACTGCACATAAAGGTGACTCTTACAGGGACTTTTAGCATCATGGCAAGTACAGCTTGGGAGATGAATGTTTCATGCAAACTGGGAGACAAATGGAGTACAAATGTCACCTGACCATGGGTAGATTTTCAAATATCTGAATTTTAATCTCAGTAGATATTTTACTTTCCATCTACAGATTTTTAAGCACATGCTTACCCCTAAGCCCTTGGACAGTCCTACTAAATAACAGGTTTACAGTTAATGAAGTGTACAAGTCTGCACATCTTGAAAAGGTAGCATGGCTTTCAAGCTTTTTCAAATACTCTAAAATCTTTGCCTTTCCATTCCATTTATTAATTGGCTGGTCACATTTTCTTTTAAAATAACTGCTTGCTATATTATGGCCTCAGATGAAACCAAATACTTGCTTCACTTCATAGAAGAGCAGCTGAAACTAAATAGCCTTACATTTTGGTTCTTCTTTCACAATTCATGATAGAGTTCAGGAAGCATATGTCCTTGCTAAGACTTAAAAGAAATGGTTTCCAACAATCCCAGGAAGACTGAAATGTCAGCCAAGGACAGAGGAGAGGTAAAATAATCCTGAGTCTTCCTATCAAGTCTCTTATATTTGACCCACAGAAGACAAGTAAGTGAGGAGTTTGGTAGTCCAAATCTAGATGATTAAAAGATCCAGAAAGCAGTGGAGTTACTCATGAGGACAGGGATGGGATGAGATAAAGAAACCCTTACTTCATGTACTTTGGAGTGCAGAATCTGTGTCTGAATACTACTTTAACCCTTGCTGCAAAGTTTGCTATGCCTCCTGAAGGCTTCATCTTGGAAGGTGCTGAGAACTAACTTTGAGATGGTTTATTAATGTACTTCAGTGTTTCTGGATTGGGTTAGATTGCTTACATTTTGCAGAATCAAATGTCTGTTGAATATGTCTGTTTTTAAAGTATAAGCCTGATCTGAGATGCATTTCATGTACCCAACTCCGACTGATTTTGATAGTTGTTACATATATGAAATTGAAAGCAAGTTGTGGCGAGCTGGGGGTCGGCCTCTTCTTCTTGATAACTAGGGACAGGACAAGGGCGAATGGCTGCAAGTTGCTCCAGGGGAGATTTAGGTTGGAGATTAGGAGAAATTTCTACGCAGAAAGGGTGGTCGGGCATTGGAACAGGTTGCCCAGGGAGGTGGTGGAGTCACCGTCCCTGGGGGTGTTTCAGGAAACGTTGGATGTGGTACTTAGGGACATGGTTTAGTGGGTATTAGGTGGTGGTGGGACTGTTGGACTAGATGATCCTTGAGGTGTCTTCCAACCTTAATGATTCTATGACGCTGTGATTCTATGGAATGCAACATTCAGGATCATGCCTTAAGCCTTGCTTCTTGGAGCACAGCAAAGAATTACACACTGAAAAGTTGATTAAAATACAGTTGTGTAAACATGACATTCCCTACAGCATACATTGAAATTCATCTTTCTGGAGAACCATTCTGCCTTTAAACTCTGTACTCTTTGCATAACGAAATCCTACACCATACAAACCTAGACTATTTCAGGACTTGAAAGGCTTGTGTTAAATTTTTGAAACTCAAAGCATTGAAAATGCCACTGTTTTTCTCTGCACAAATGGGTTCTTGAGCTTATGTACCCTTTTCTTGGTTTACTTTTGTCATTGGAGTTATGAAAGAGTGATGTGTGGTATGCCTCCATGGAAGAAATGAGCACAAACAAAGAACAGCCCACAAAACCCAATGCAAATGTAGAGAAGTTAGCAAAATGTGCCACTTGCTGCCATGTTCTTTAGCTCTACTATTAAGTCTTTGCTGAACCAAAAAATTATAATAAGAGAGAAGAGGTATAGTAAATTTTAGTAAGAGAGAAAAACAACACAAACAGTGCTAATAATTTTTAAGGCCATTTTTTCACACAGCTTAATCCTATGTCCTTTTTAGAAGTTCCTCTTCACTTAATATCTCTGAATACTGATTTCTCCTCCTCATTCCCAGACTGAGAGTGTGTGCCAATGATTAACATGAACAACAACAGCAAAAAAAATCCCTCAGTTTTTGCAGAACTCAAACTCAAGGTGTTCTTACTGACATAGAAGGGTACGTTTGTCTTTTAGGAAATCTGACAACTGTCTGAAATGCTTCACTCAATGCTAGTAAAGAACAATGTAAGTTAACGAATGTTGATAGAAGTGGGCATAATGGTTAGGACAGCTCTATTTAATTAAAGTACATGGGTTTTGCAGTTCTATTCATTTGTAAAGGAGAGGTGCTTTCATTTTTTCCATAAAATTTCTATCAATAACATTCAGCAATCTGCTCATTTCTAACTGCTAAAATTCTTTCCCTGGTCATGCAGTCCTCTTGCAGGCTTTGGATACTTGGAAATACGGGGGGAAGTACTTAGCATGCTTAATAACAATCCTTTAAACAGACTGTAGTTCTCTTTCTCCTGTTAGATATAGGCAATTTTGTGAAGAGTTTTCTGGTGAAAGATCCATCACATTAATTTTTGTTTCTTTGCTTCTGTCAAGGTTTGGCTTCCGCATAAGCAAAAAGTGAGCAAGCAAGCAGAGAGCCCAACCAAAATATCATCACCCAGAAGAACACTAGGAAATGCACGATGCTCAGATCGAAGGGATCAAAACCTGCACATTCCAATTCCTTATAACAGCAGCAGCCTTTCCAGGGGCCTACTCCAAAGTTAGCACGTTTTTTGAGAGCTGAGGCTGAACAGAGAGGATAAGGGACAAGGGAGCAGCTGCTTGCTTTGGACTGTTCTGCTGGCAAGCCTGCTGGTTTTTGCTGTAAGCGGTAATGGCTTCTATTCAGCAGCTTACAGTCCTCCTCTCTCACTCATCCTCAATAGGAGCATAATGCAGCCACAGCTGAGACACCACTAGTGATGAGTAAGTTAACCTGCCAAGACGGAGAAGGAGGTAAAAAAGCCATGTAGGAGTATGGCATGCTAAACATCCAAAATCAAAAAAGCTGTGCTGAAATTTCTCATAGATCTTTTTTTTCTGTTACAGGTTCCTGGTCTATGCTTCTTTCCCTGTACATGTGGCACAGGATCCTCTTAAAAGAAGGCCCATTCTTCTCGTGAACATTTATGGGGGGGGAGTGCAGGGGCTGTATGTATATATGCATATCATGTATGGTTCTCTGGTTTTCTTACAATATTTTGTACATATACCAAATACACTAAAGTTCTCTCACACAGGTACTTTGCTAAAGCAAGCTTAAGTACAAGTTTATGGATGAGGTGCTTCCCTGAAATGAGTTCAACAGCATGTTGTAAATGAATAGCGGATGGGAGCTGCTTGTGAAATACTTCCCCCTCTCAATTTGAGTTCTCTGAAAGTAGGAAATTTTTGGCCCAGGGCATCCTGTAAGTGTGCAAAATAGTCTTCCAAGGGAAATGGTAGCTCCTAGAGTACTGGAGACAGACAATTATGAATGACTTGATGAAAAGTGGTAATGGAATTTAGAACCATGTGATTTTTCTTACAGTGTTCGCTGCAAACTACATAATGCGGTACATGGAAAAATTTAGAAGACTATAAATCATGCAGGACTTTAAGGAGTTCTTTGTGTTTCCGATTTCTTTCTAAGCATTTCAGCAAAATTACCTTAACTCTTCTGATAGATGTGACAAATTTCTCTAGTTGATGTTGTGCATTTCCAGATGAGATCATGGACCATGAGGTACAGAATAGTGTCTGAAAGTTATTCTTAATTCATTTCCTATTTCTTGTTAATTTCTAAAGGATTTTTGAGGCTCATTTTTTCCACATGGGCTCCTTTCAGAAATATAGCAATAAATGCACTGATTTTGCAGCTCTGCTTCTTTTGAAACAGCTAATATCTATCCACTGAGAGATCCGTCCATGAAACAGCCCAAATAATATAATTTAAAACATGGAGTGTGTTGTGCTTGTTTTGCTTCTGTATTTTGGAACCTATTGCTATTCAATTTAGTACTCTAAATGAACTCATATCATATCCCATTATTGAGGAAAATGACCACCTGCCTCCCCCATATGTTGATTTCAGTTTTAAATACTGCCATTTGAAAGTCTTGAAACTCATTAAAGTGACAGAGTTTTCAGCACACAGACTCTGGCACTCAGAACAAAAGATATGGGGAAACATAATCTGAATTTTAAAAATTATTTCAAAATGAGTTCTGTTTCATTTTCCACTCTTTCAACTCTCTTGTACCTTTCCAGTTTAAAAAAAAATAAAATTGTTGCTAGATATCTTTACAGGATTTGTCATTTTGCCTATTAGTTTATAGTCTATTTATTATTATTGCATTCCAAAGTTTTATTTTTATACAGTCTTTAAGTCTCTTTTAATAGTAGAACTCAATTATAGCTGTAAACTATTGACTCTCATGTAAGTTACTTCCCCACACAGAATAGGCATTGAAAATGTGACCTAACTTTGTCCAGGCTTTGGGTTGTCCATATCTGACAATCTAGCACGACTACTGATATTTTAAAAGCTACCAACTCAAACACAGTTAGGGGTCTAGTCTGAAGGTTAGATCAAGACATACTCTTGAAATCCTTATTTACTGTTAATATGTAGTAGAATTGTGCAAAATAAGACAATTCCAATTTTGATGATACTGCAAACACTATGGGTTTTGCAAATGTCCCAGAGGTCTGTCTTATCTCTACGTACTACTCTGTAATGCTTGATCGTGGGTTAGGTAAGCTCTTGGCCCTAGGCGGATAGCTGAAATGGCTCACAACTTAGATTATATCACTTAAATCTGAGTCCTGCCTTGGGGAATTGCCAGAGGCATGTTGCTGCAGAATTACAAAATGTTCAGGACCCAAAATACGGTATACACTGTTACATCCAATACCATATGGACAAATGTGTTTGCAGAGTTACGTTGTTGTCTTCCATATAACAATGTAAGAGCCACTGATTTATCCTGTACTTTAAAATCTTGAAAATGAAGGGATAGTAATTCACCAGATACGCTCACTGAAACAAATATTGAAAAGTTGCCAGTGCTAAAGGAGGCACAGCTGGGTGTTCTCTACTGTCATCTTAAGTCTTAGGAGATGAGAGGTAAACTTCTAACATGACGCGTGCCCTCACTTTGGGTATAACTTGCTGACTTTTCATGAGTCTCTGACTGCCGAGACCTTTAGGCAGTCCTTCCTACCAACTCCACAGGTACCAAAATGCATGTGTGCTCATTTGTTACATCATGATACAGTCTGCTGCTGCTTACTGTACAAGCGTACAGCTCAAAACACATAAACCTTCCCATTAGGGGTGCTGTATCCTGTGATGATAGCCAGAAACTTTGGGATCTCTGCTTCATGAAGCATTTGATTACAGAGCCCCCTCACAGAGAGATTCATGTCTGTCATGTTTCTTTCAGTTGTGGGTTTACTCCTGTAAGTAAGCAACAACAGTGATGAATTACTGGAGAAAACACAGAACGAAGGCCATGATCAGGCCATTTCCCTACCTACAGAAAGCAGGCCACCCCTAGCAGACTTACTGTGCCTGTTACGCGGTCTGCTAAAGGTCTGGAAAAAAAAAGGCTACTGCTGTGGGTGGTCTAAGCAGAAAGTGGTCTCTCCCAGCAAAATCAGCAGCTTTCAGATCCATTTCTTGCCTCCTACTGGCAGAAACAGGAGAAAAATTCTGGCTCTGCAGGGCTTTCTCCACAGCTCTCCATCCCAGCTCTGTCCTTTCTCATCTATCTACCCTATCTGTGATAGGAGCAGCCTGTCCTTGGCCCTTCTTTCTCCCCTGCACTGCAAAAAAACCTTGAAGTAACTTCGTCAAAGATCATGGCAACTTACCAGCTTTCTGTCTCCAGAGAGATGCACATGACAGGGGAAGCATTTAACAACTATGTAGACTCTAGGTGACAACAGAGAAACTACAAAATTGCAAGAATTTTGTCTAAAAACGAAAGCAAAGCATCTGACACAGGGGCTGACATTGACATAGGCACACTCAGATGGCATCTGAATATATAAGCAGCATATTGAATGCCCTCTGTCAAATCTGTAAAATGCAAAAGCATTTTGAACTCGCAGAAAGTGCCATCTAAGAGTGATGTCTTCTCACAACAATAACTGAGAATTTGAAGAAAAAATAGAACAGTGGACTGCTAAACTCAGAAAGCTGTCCAATTCCTGGAATTACCCAACCTAAATAAGATTAAATAATTTCTAATAAAGCTATTTTATGAATTAGAGGGAAGAAAGGTCAAAGCAGGACACTTAGAGAATCCACAGTAGTTCTCTGAGCAAACTTGCTGAATAAGCTCACCTCTAGAGCAAGAGCACAGCTCAGATAATTTGCTAATGCAAATGTGAAAATAAAGGAAAATTTCATCAAAATGCATATAAAATTTAATGCAAAAATACAAAGAACAGTCACGGCTGAACTGACACAGAAGATCTGCATGGAAAAAAACATGGTGTTGTGAGCAAAGACCTTCTGTGAACTCATGTCCCATAGAAACAAACATGTATCCTATTAAAAGAATATCATACAGGTGAGATTTTTACATATGCATAGCTAAAGGGAAGTTTGAGAGAGGAACTGCAGAACTATTTTTGGTCAAAAATGCCTTTTGAAAGAAAGGTACCAGTTCTTCTAGCTTTCACACTTCGTAAAAGCTAAGAAGCTATCAAAATGTATTTCTATTATACTTTTAAGGGTTATGTTTTATAATTGGAAGCATTTTTCTAAAGTTTTATACTGTTTTGAAGCTATGTATGAATTTGAAAAACAGATATTTCGGAATTACAAAAAAAGCCACAAAGCCTACCTGTGTCTTAGAAAATATATTTGTGAAAATGGGAGATTACAGCTACCATCTTTATTCCATTCAAAAAGATTTCTCAGCATTTTGAAATCTTTTGGAGGTAAGAAAGCAGTAAACTGCTGAGTCTATGTATGACAGCAATGCAGTGCAAACCAGCCAACTAATAATCTGTCACCAGACACAAACACAAAAAAAAGCAAAACACAAAGAGACAGCTGGACAACAGCAAAGGCCATGTCTACAATATGGAGTTGGGCCTGTCCGTGTTGGCCCAGGGTGTGAAAAAAATCAGCCCCCTCAGGTGATTTTATTGTGCCAGCAAAACCTTGGTGTGGATGCAGTAATGCTAACAGAAGATGGTTTTTGCTGTTATTCAGGGACCTGGTGTTATTAAGCAAGCCAAATAGCTTGTGTCAGCATGCTCTGTGTCTACACTAAGGGGGTTTGCTGACGGCGCAGTAGAACCTCTCTAGCGTAGACAAGGTTAAAGACTTCTTCAGAATGTGCAGGAGAGGGAAATGGGATTGTAATCTCAGAAAGCCAAACTGCCTTTTTGTAATAGTATGATCATAGTATGAACAGGATAAAAATAAACAGCAGTTAGAATAGCAAAGCTAGAAAGACAGCTATAAAGTCAGAGATTTCAGTTCATACAGGTTATGCCTACAGCAGGAAGAGATCCTTGTGGGATCCTGGTGACACTCAACCTGAGTAAATGAGTTATATAACAAAAACACAATCAAAAGTAAGCAAACCTGTGCAGAGCAAGCATTGCATGGTAGTCCTTCCAAAGAAAAGCCAGTAAAAGACTACCAAAATGTTTTGTTACAGCTGTGATGAATTTTGGAGTATGACACCTGGAAATGTATAAAATAATCTAACAATTAAAAAAGAAAAAAAAAGACAGCAATAATGTGCACTGGAGAGAACAAAATTGAGACAAACTTCACATCATTGCAAAAGCTACAGAGGCCATGAGTTGGAAAAGATGCATGACAGCTCTTAAGCAGCTTATTTCCATAAACCCAAACAGTTAAACAATGCTCACTGCCAAATTTCTGCAATGGAAAAAGTATTTTCTGACTTGAATAAAGCAGATAGTGCAGTTAGAATGCCAAAGGCAGACACCAATGATTGCTACAGCAGGAAGCTACTGCACTCATTTTGTACACCAACAGGTAGACTCAGTGGCTCAAAAGAATTTGTCACCCATGATAACTTCCACTTTACAAACCTTGGTATTGTAAACAGACAAATATGTAAAATCAAATATAGGCCTAGACAGAACTGCAGTAAAAGTTGTATACTTGACATATTCACTCAGTGACTAATTGCTCCACCTAACACCCAAGCAACAAACTCTTGTATCAAAGACATTCTGGGCAATGAAACAGATGCACAAACATTGCAAAAGCACAACTTATCACAGTTGTTCCATGTAGAAAATATGATGTACATGCTCATGCATAGGAAACTGAGTAGAAAGTGATCCTTTTAAATTTGTAAAAAAAAGAATTAGCATCCACATGCTGGCTTCTTCTCCAAAGTCACTTTGCAGTATTGAAACAGAGCAACCAAACAAGTATATGAAGAATTACATTTGACTGAAATACAAGGAAAGCTTAAACTAAGCCCATTATCTGCTGTTTTCTAGAGAGTGATAGAAAGACTCCAAGAGAGAAACAGAAAGGACAAAAACCAGTGAGAATTCTTCCTGGCCTTTATACTGTTGGGATGGTCAGAAAGACCATTTCATTATAGTCAGAATGACCATTTCAGAATGAAATACACCCAGCTGTTTCCCAGCAAGCTAGAAAGAAGTAAGTATCCAACAGGTTTAATGCATAAGAGCGGTCGACGAGAATAAAGCCTTGTAGGAAACAGGGAGTTCTGCCAAGTCTGTATTGAGCTATTTTTGTATTGAAGTATCTGGAAATTTCTAGACAATATTTAATATAAGGTACATGCACCTTATATTAAACATTGTGGTCAAGGCTGATTGCAAGCTAGTAAATAGTTATGATGCAAATGGGAAAACACAGGTTAAATGACAAAAGTGAGAGAATGAAAATCCAGAGCTTTCTCCAGAAGTCAGGGGACAAATGGACCTTTTTGCTATGAGCTACAAAACCAGTCTTATACTCCTTAATCTTCTGGAAAGGAAATAAACTATGAGACACTACCATAAAGACTATCATAGATTAAGCATTTTACCCGACATACTATTCCAACAGTAGTTTCAAACAGACTCTTATCTTTCCCCATCTCTTACATAATTCACAGAACTCTATGAAATTAGTTTGAATACTTCACTGCTATAGCATACTAGTCAAATAACAAAATTCAGGTGGTAGTTAAAATAGCCAGAAGTCTTTATTAAATGATTCCAAAGGAAGGTACATGACAAAGATTTCTGAATGAAGCAACTTTTCATAAACAACATTATTATTACTTTTTTCCGTACTGGATGTCAAGACTCAAACACACCTTTTTGTGAACAGTTATAGCATTACTACTGTTGACACGGGTAGAAAGATTAACAGACAAAAAGTGGGAGAGACATCTAAAGGCCAAAACCTTCAATAATTGACAAGCTGGAGAGCTTCCCAAAAGACCTCAGGAACCATTTTCAAGAACAAATTATTTCTCAGGATTAATTTTGCACTTCTAAAGATGCTAAAATATGCTGAACAACTAAATCCTTTGTTCATATAAGTGTAATCGATGAGCGTATCTTTCTTTCAAATAGCTTCATCTACAAACAAAATAAAGATGTGGAAGAAAATGCAATATGTTCTCTTCTGACACCTGATTAACATGATATGGAAAAAACCCCACAGCATGGTACATGACTGATAGCTATCAAGGCAGACTCTCAAAACATTGTACCACTTCAAGAATCAAAGGTTAGCCAGGCTCCAGTTGTTGGAGAGCTATGTACAAGCCTTTATACTGAAGAGGAAGAAGCATGAATGAACAACCCAGAATAAGGTCCCTTTGTCACTGTATGTATTGAGTGGACTATAAAGCCTGTGTTGTATTAGTAATATAGATCGTGACTATCTTCATTATTTCAAACCCGAAAGAGATATTGTGATGCCTTACTCAACTCTCATGAGACCCCACCTGGTACTGCATTCAGTTCTGGGGTTCCCAGCACAAGAGTGACATGGACCTTTTACAGAAGGTATAGAGGAGGCCACAAAAATGGGCAGAGGGCTGGAACACTTCTCCTATGAGAAAAGGTTGAGAGAGCTGGGGTTGTTCAGCCGGGAGATGAGAAGGGAGAACTTACTGTGGCCTTTCAATACTTAAAAGGGGCTTATAGGAAAAATGGAGAGAGGCTTTTTACCAAGGCCTGTAGTGACAGGACAAGGGGCAATGGTTTTAATTGAAACAAGGTAGGTTTAGATTGGGCATAAGGAAGAAATTTCTTATGATGGGGTGATGGTGAGACACTGGAACAGGTCGCCCATACAAGTTGTGGATGCCCCATCTCTGGACAAGGGATTCGAGGTGAGGTTGGTTGGTGCTTTGAGCAACCTGATCTAGTGAAGAGTGTCCCTGGCCATGCCAGGTGGTTGAACTGGATGATCTTTGAAAGTTCTTTCCAAGCCAAATCATTCTGTGATTCTATGACGGAAGAGAGTCTCAGGAAGGACATCTGTGCTTTGACCATACAAATAGAAACTTAAATATTTTTAGGAAGAGTGTAAGAAAAGAAATGAGAATACATGGGAAAGAATAAAGTTTAAATCATGACCTGACTTGACTTCTCTATATTTTTATACCATACACATGCTTTTCAGTCTAATTATCCAGTTTCTTAGGTAAAGTTATTGACCGCTAATTTACCATGTACATTTTTAGGATTGATTATGCAAGTTGCAGTTGCAAGACAGAGCCCCTAGATAGTCGTAGATATGTCTATGTTCATCTCCAGTACCAGAGAGCATATATATTATGAAGTTCATTTTCAATATCAGAAGCTTTTGAACCGAATTTCCGTACTATCTTGCAAATATCACAAAATGGCTGCCCTTGAGGGACATTCAGAAAGTAGTATCCATATAACCAGTCACTCCCTACAGAAGCTCATATTCCAATGCAACAAGATAACGAGGCTTTTGGTCCTCATTAGAAAAAAAAAAGCACCTAGATAGAAAGCTTTTTTTTTTCTGTAAAAACCAGCCCGGTGTTAATTGGTTGTGCTGGTTTTGGCTAGGGTAGAGTTAATTCTTTTCACAGTAGTTGGTATAGGGCTGTGTTTCAGATTTGTAATGAAAACAGTGTTGATAACACAGAGATGTTTTCATTACTGCTGAGCAGTGCTGACACAGAGCCAAGGCCTTTTCTGCTTCTCATACCATCCCACAAGCAAGCAAGTAAGCTGGGGGTGCACAAGGAGTTGGGAGGGGACACAGCCAGGACAGGTGACCCCAAGTGACCAAAGGGATATCCCATACTGTATGGCGTCACGCTCAACATATAAAGCTGGGGGAAGAAGGAGGGGCGGGGACATTTGGAGTGATGTTATGTAACAGTAAGCATGATGGAGCCCCGCTTTCCTGGAGATAGCTGAACATCTTCCTGCCGATGGGAAGCAGAGAGTTAATTCCTTGGCTTGCTTTGCTTGTGCATGCAGCTTTTGCTTTACCTCTTAAACTATCTTTATCTCAGCCCATGAAGTTTTTCACATTTACCCTTCCAATTCTCTTCCCCGTCCCACTGAAGGGGGAGTGTGCAAGCGACTGTGTGGTGCTTAGCTGCTAGGTGGGGCAAAACCATGACACCTGTGAAAGTAGAGAAAAACATATTAATAATACTGGCATATTCTCTTCTGTGCATTATTGTTCACCTCCAAATGTTCCTTTGTGACCAGAGACACAGATAGAACAAAGGAGGGCTCAGGCAGCCCTTTCTCAGTGACTTTCTTGCTCAGGACTCCTAAAATGCAAATCAGTGCAGAAGTGTTATTCTTATAAGCTGAGAACTGGAAGCACTAAACCACTCTAGGGAGAGAAAACATAATTTTGCATCTTTCATAATTTTGAACTTGCCTAGTACATAACTTCTGAAGGAATGAATGAAAACACCTTGTATAGCTCAGATGGAAAGCAGGGGCTCTTCAGAGCTGCCGCTTATGAACAGAAATCCAAGTTGTAGCCAATTTCTTACTAGAGAAGAAATCAGGGTCAAAGGAACAAGCACAGGTAATTTGTTTGATGCAGTAGAGTTTGTGTTGTGATGAAGTGCACGCTGCTTTGAAAACAAAGGCTACACAGTCAGTGCAGGCAACTCCTTCTGTCTTCAGGAATAACAGCCTGGAGCTGTTACCTAGCTCTCAGCAGACAACTCTGAATGAATCCGAATACTGGATAAAGCTAGAGAAAAACAAGTAAAGAGCATACTTTCCAGTGACTTGCAGCAATTTCCTCAAAACCAGATATCTAAAAATTAACAGTTAGCTAGTGCTCTCCCACACTGAAAGAAATGGTCAAATTAAAGAAAAAAAATCCACTGTAAGAGTGGTGAAATACAAGGGCAGTTTGCCCAGAGAGATTGTGGAACCTCCATTCAAAAAACTCAAATAGACGTGGCCTGGAGCTACCTCATCCAAGCTGGACTTGCTTCGACTAGCGGGTTTTAACCTCCAGAAGCCCCTGTCAACCTACTGTTACACCATGGCAATGTGATTGTCCTCAATACCTCCTCACAGGGCTGGCTGTGATAACAATATTGAAAACATTCATCTGAGGATATGCAGCATTCAACAGACATTAAGTGATGTAACTTTGCTATATTCCTGTAAGAAGTATGTTGTTTGTTTCTGACTGTCTCTCTCTTATGTGGAAAACAAAACTGAGATACACTGAAGTGCAATGAAGTAGAACTTCGACCAATTTCAGATGGTTAGTTTAGTATTTTTTCTAGTACCATTCTGCCTGGTAGCTTTACATAACTTAAAAAGCAGTAAAAAAATACAATTAGAGATTTGAGCATCACAGACAATATAACTTGTGCAGCTGATAACACAATCACTCTTGCAGATCTCACATCTTACAGATGCAGAAAGAATACAAGGGCACTGTAGTATAAAATTGAGGTAGGAAACCATCTGTTTCAACTGATTAGTTTTCATTACTAAGCACTAACCAGGGTAACCACCTGGGTCAGGCTCTTTTGTGTTTGCTGACCCACATCACCAATATATCAATGAACACTTTGTGTACAGCAACTAGTGATCAATCAGAATGTAAGATTCTAAACAGAAAACATCATCATGCTCAGTAAAATTCCCTTTATAGTTCTTCTCCAGGCCTTCTGTGTGTTTTCTTGCCAGTACCTCCCTACCTTTCTTATCTTCTTTCCCCTTCTTCTCAGCCAGGCTTAGCCTTACCTCTACTAGGCTCAGCAATAAGAGGATTTTCTTCTTCGTTCATTTAATTTTAGATAAATGTTGAATTGGGAGTTATACATTACCCCTGATTCAGCTGTCTTGCTGGGAGACTTAGTCTGAGTTGCATGTGAATGGACTTCAGAGATACATGCTATATAACTAAAAGCTTGGGGGAGAAAAAGGCAGTTAGGAAAAAAAATTAGACTGTTACCATCAAGATGCAGCTTAAAGCAGCACATGAGACACGTTTTGGATAAAATCCTTTTCTGACTTTCTAACAAGACTGCTTGCAGAAAGAAAGAGGTAAATCTAGCTTTTCTGAAAATCTTGAGATAGAGAACACGTAGAAGTTGAAAGCTTCAAAATAAGTCAGGTCCTTACCAGACTCACTCTGAAGTTAAAAACTAGGTCCAAATCCAAATGTTGTGAACGGCTGAGGGACCAGAAATCAGAAATAGTGTCTTGGTTCCTCACCACTTATACTTAATATAACTTGAGCTCAGAATTTCTACCCTCCTTTTTCGTATGTCCTGTATAATTACAGATATTCAGGTTTGTCTTCATTCCTAATAAATTACTTCCATGTGTATGTTAAAATACAGCACTTTCTTAAAGAGTTGGAAAGGACCTATCTCTTTACTCTATATCTGACAATAAACTGACTTGTAGAGGCATCCAAAGATTATATATACTGCCCATCACAAAGTACAGATCCAATTTAGAGCTTGTAGGTAGCTTTTTTTCCCCTTTAAAAAATTCCCATGTTCTTTCCATTGACATCAATAGTAAACCTTCTATTGACAGCATGTGGGGAAACTTAAAGAAAGGCTAAATGCTTTTTAAAATCAAAGTTTAAAAGTATTTCTCCAGTTGTCTAATGTGACCTTATCTGCAATGTGGAATTTTGCAGCCACAGTGTGATTGCATGCAGTGCCTAATTTCAGCAGTCTGGCAAGTCTCAGAATGAAAAAAACCACCCCACAACCAGACAGGAATTGCAAAGTTGCTATTAAAACTGACATGAAGACTGCTATTTCTGCAATTTAAATACATGTAAAGTTTACATATAGTTTTATGCTTTAAAAGGCAGCATCACTCTTAGGAAACTGACCAAAGTCTGACACCTATTTTATTTAAAAACATTTGAAAGTTATTTGAAAATTAAGACATATCTGATTTTTGAAGAGTATTAAAAGTAAACATTTTTTTGTCATATGAGTCATACTTCTTTTTCCTTAAAAAGGATATAATTGTAAATTATGTTTCTTTTACTTATTAATACAAATATCTTAATTTTTATGTTAAACTGTTATTTCACTAGAACAAAACTCATACAATAGCTTTAGTTTTTTTAGACTTTTACCTTTTCAACCTCTAAGCACTTACAATTTGTATTGTTATTCCCATTGTAGTTAGAAAATAAACAGAGGAGTGTCAGAATTTAAGTTTACATAGAGTCAGTGGCAGAAAGTTGGGTTTTTTTCTGATTCTTGCATGTAAACCTAACCCTCTGAAGTTTAAGTGCCCATGTCTGCCTGCAGATACAACTCTGGTACCGTACACAATGGGTATTATAAAGGGAAAGAACCTTATCCTCTCTTTCATTTAAAAGGCCCAAACTAACTATTGGGAATGCTGAAAGTTGGTCAAGTACAAAATTTATCTTAGAATAAAAATCCAAGTGGAAATTGCTAAATTTGACTTCTACAGGCCTAAAAGCCTGTAACATGTCTGACTTTTTATAAAGATTCCAGTTCTCTGTTTCTGTAGACTTAACGAAGGCTAGTGTCCCTGAAAACTGTGTATCCTACTTGATAATATTATCATGTATGCAAACTAAGTATGAATTTTAGTCTGATTAAATCTGACCTATTGACATGAATCCTCTTCTTCATAATGTCCTGGTTTCAGCTGAGAGAGAGTTAATTTTCTTCACAGCAGCCAGTATGGGGCTGTGTTTTGGGTTTGTGCTGGAAGCAGCACTGATAGTGCAGAGATGTTTTTGCTGTTGCTGAGCGATGCTCACACAGAGCCAAGGCCTTTGCTGCTTCTCACACCGCCCCGCCGGCGGGATGGCTGGGGGTGTGCGGGGAGTTGGGAGGGGTCAGACAGGGCAGCTGACCCCAACTGACCAAAGGGACATTCCATACCATATGGCGTCATGTTCAGTTTATAAGGGGCTGGGGGGGAAGAGGAAGGGGGGGCAGCAGCATTCGGAGTGATGGCGTTTGCCTTCCCAAGTCACCATTACGCGTGACGGAGCCCTGCTGTCCTGGGGATGGCTGAACCCCTGCCTG
>VWZZ01006279.1:73620-85385 GCA_013399095.1 Psophia crepitans | reverse complement strand
AGGAGGGCAGAAGTATAGTAGGGGACCAGGGGTGGGTGAGGTATGTTGGGGAGCAGTATAGCGGGGGACAGGATGGGTGCAGTGTAGCAGGGGCCTGTGGATGGGCGCAGTATAGAGGGAGAGCAGTATAGCGGGGAACCAGGACTGAGCCCCAGGCAGCAGAGGAGCAGTGTAGCAGGGGCCTCATAAGGGCTGTGGCGCCCTGGGGCGTTGTTGGGGGGTCCGTGTGCTGTGTCTGCTGAGCTGAGGGGGCACATGGTGCCGGTGCTCCCCGGCTGGCAACTGTCCTGTCCCGTGACCCCGTGGGGCCGTGGGGTGGAGGGACAGCGTGGGGCGGGGGGGCTGAGGGGGTGCCGGCGCTGTCCCCGCAGGCCTGCGCAATGCCCCGCGCTGCTGGGACGTCATCCAGCCCCTGCTCTGCGCCGTCTACATGCCCAAGTGCGAGGACGGGCAGGTGGAGCTGCCCAGCCAGACGCTCTGCCAGGCCACCCGGGCGCCCTGCACCATCGTGGAGCGCGAGCGTGGCTGGCCCGACTTCCTCAAGTGCACGCCCGACCGATTCCCCGAGGGATGCCCGGTACGGGGGTGGGAGGGCATGGAGGGGACGCCCCACCGTGCTGCCCTGGGCTCCAAATCCCCACGGGGCAGTGGGAGCGGGGAAACGCCGGCTGTCCCCAGCCCTCTGTGGGGGACCGCGAGGGAGGTGCCTCCTCCTCCTCACTGCCTCGCTTCTCCTCTGGTAGAACGAGGTGCAGAACATCAAGTTCAACAGCTCGGGGCAGTGTGAGGCACCGCTGGTGCGGACGGACAACCCCAAGAGCTGGTACGAAGACGTGGAGGGTTGCGGCATCCAGTGCCAGAACCCGCTCTTCACCGAGAAGGAGCACCGCGAGATGCACATCTACATCGCCGCCTTCAGCTCTGTCACCATCTTCTGCACCTTCTTCACCCTGGTGAGACGTGGCGGGACACAGGGAGGTGTCCTCAGAAGGGGACCAGGCACCAAGCTGTCCCTTTCTCCTTCCCTGCCAGGCCACGTTCGTTGCAGACTGGAGGAACTCCAACCGCTACCCCGCCGTCATCCTCTTCTACGTCAATGCCTGCTTCTTCGTGGGCAGCATCGGCTGGTTGGCGCAGTTCATGGATGGCGCTCGCGACGAGATCGTGTGCCGGGCCGATGGCACCATGCGGCTTGGGGAACCCACGTACGTGTCACCTTTGTCCCCATCCCACCAAGGCCACGTGCCAAGAGGTGTCCCTGAGACCAAAAAGGGCTCTTGGCTTTTTCTGGCCTCTTGGAAGCATGAAGGATGCTCTGCTCTTGGGGTAGGAGAGACCTCCCCTTTCTCGTGGAGGTTGGTGATGCTTCTGTCTCACCTCCCTCCCATAGCTCCAACGAGACTCTCTCCTGCGTCATCATCTTCGTCATCGTTTACTACTCGCTGATGTCGGGTGTCATCTGGTTCGTCATGCTGACCTACGCCTGGCACACCTCCTTCAAGGCGCTGGGCACCACCTACCAGCCGTTGCTGGGCAAGACCTCCTACTTCCACCTCATCACCTGGTCCATCCCCTTTGTCCTCACCGTGGCCATCCTGGCCGTGGCACAGGTAACGGGACCGCGATCCCGTGTCCCGGTGGTTCCCTGCCGCAGGGGTGGCTGCAGCTCACTGACGTCCTCGTCTCTGCCAGGTGGATGGTGACTCCGTCAGTGGCATCTGCTTCGTGGGGTACAAGAACTACCGCTACCGGGCCGGCTTCGTCCTAGCACCCATCGGGCTCGTCCTCATCGTGGGAGGCTATTTCCTCATCCGGGGTAGGTGCGGGCTCCCCCCCCACGTGGGGATGGGGAGCACCGTGGGTGTCCCCCACCACCCTGACCACCTCATCCCTCCACCGCAGGGGTCATGACGCTCTTCTCCATCAAGAGCAACCACCCCGGGCTGCTGAGCGAGAAGGCGGCCAGCAAGATCAACGAGACCATGCTGCGCCTGGGTAAGCGGGGCTCCGTTGGCACTGTTGCCATCGGAACTTGAGTGGGAATGGGGTCATTTAGTCCCCTGAATCCAGACAGCCCCATCCCACCTTCCTGGGGGTGGCTGCAGTAGGGGACAAAGCTGTAGTGACTGGGGTCTGTCTAAACCAGGGGTGTCCCGCTTCTCTTCCAGGCATCTTTGGCTTCTTGGCCTTCGGCTTCGTCTTCATCACTTTTGGCTGCCACTTCTATGACTTCTTCAACCAGGCGGAGTGGGAGCGCAGCTTTCGGGAATATGTCCTGTGAGTGGGACGGGGACGGGAGGGCAAGCAGGACGCCGGTGGCATCCCAGCACCTCGCGTTTATCGGGGGGATGTTGCAGAACGGAGAACCCTGTGTCGTCCACTGGTGTTGCCACCACATCTCCACTCTGCAGAGCTGTGGGGACTCAGCCCCATCGTGGGGCGTCACTGAGTGTCCCCCTCCTTAGGGCCACCGTCCTGCCGTCTGTCCCCACAGGTGTGAGGCCAACGTGACCATCGCCACGCAGACCAACAAGCCCATCCCAGACTGCGAGATCAAGAACCGGCCGAGCCTGCTGGTGGAGAAAATCAACCTCTTCGCCATGTTCGGTACCGGCATCTCCATGAGCACCTGGGTCTGGACCAAGGCCACCCTGCTCATCTGGAAGCGTACCTGGTGCAGGTGGGACCCTGAGGATGTCCCCCCGAGTTCCCTGCGGCCCTTCCGACGTCCTGAGATGTTGGAGGTTGTCCCCAAACTTTGTGTCCATCAGCCCAATGAGGTGTGGGCTCACAGCAGACAGTGGTTCAGGAACAGGGTGGCCTTTCCTGCTTTGCAAGTGTCTCACGTCCTGTTTGCGGGACACCTCTGTCCCCAGGGGACCCATCCAAGCTCCTGGTGTCCCTGTCCCGAGCGGGAGAGGGAGATGGGGAGGGTCCCTGTGCCCCCAGTGCCTCGGCCACCCCATGTCCCTGCTCTGACCCGCCATCTCCCCAGGCTGACGGGGCAGAGCGACGACCAGCCCAAGAGGATTAAGAAGAGCAAGATGATTGCGAAGGCCTTCTCCAAGCGCAAGGAGCTGCTGCGTGACCCGGGACAGGAGCTGTCCTTCAGCATGCACACTGTCTCGCACGATGGCCCTGTGGGTATGTGCCCGTGGGAGGAGGTCGCCTCGGCAGCACCCCGGGGTCCCCACCGTCCCCCGACCTTTACCGGGGCTTCCCCGTTGTCGTTGCAGCCGGTTTAGCGTTTGACATCAATGAGCCGTCGGCTGACGTGTCCTCGGCGTGGGCCCAGCACGTCACCAAGATGGTGGCCAGGAGAGGGGCCATCCTGCCCCAGGACGTCTCCGTGACACCTGTGGCGACACCTGGCAAGTCCTTGGGGACCTCGTGGGGCATCCCTGGGGGGATGAGCTGGGCTGAGGGGTGCTGGGGATGTGCGGGGAGGCAGAGCCGGGGGGCTGGGGCTGGTGGGAGGGCGCAGGGCAGGATGCGGCCGCTCTCACCCACCCTGTCCTGCATCCCGCAGTGCCACCGGAGGAGAGGGCCAACCTCTGGGTGGTGGAGGCCGACGTCTCCCCAGAGCTGCAGAAGCGCAGCAGCCGCAAGAAGAAGCGGAGGAAGAAGAAGAAGGAGGTGTGCCCGAGCCCTGAGCGCTGCCTGGGGGGCCCCGCAGCCCCCCTGGCCCCCAGCACCGTCCCTCGCCTGCCCCGGCTGCCCCCCCAGCCCTGCCTGGTCGCCTTCGCTCCCGATATCCTTCCGGGGCTCCCGCCTGGCCAGCCCGAAGCCACCTTCGCTGGGAGGCTGTGGAACAGCCACCGCAGAGCCAACGTCTTCCACGTCATCAGCAACCCCTTCTGTCCTGAGAGTAGGTCCCCAGATGAGGAGACCCCCGGCCCCAGCAGCGGGTGCTGGCAGCACAATGGGGGTCCGCTCTGGACCCCCAACCCTGGCACCCTGCCCCGTGGCGGGGGGCCGAGGACTCAGGGCCGACGGGCCGGCTTGGCCCCCATCCACTCTCGGACCAACCTGGTGGACGCGGAGCTGCTGGACGCCGATTCGGACTTTTGAGCCTGGTGGGATGTTGCGAGGGGACGGGGACACCGGGGGTGAGACCCGAAGCCTCGTCCAGCACGGGCAGCCTGCGAGGGGACACCGAAGCCCACCCCGTCCTGCCAGGGCCGGTCCTGAGCATCCCTCTGGCCCGGCCTCGGCTGATTTCTCCCCTCGGAGGACGGCGTTTCTTCCCACATCGCCCGGACAGACTCGATGCACATCCCAGCCCGGCAAGACACCGGCAGAAGGGTTTTGGGGTGTCCTCCGGCATCACTGGGAGAAGAGAAGTGGAGCATCGGTGGAACAAAGCCCACCCGGGTCCTGCAGGGATTTAAGGACCAGGGGGAGGACACTGCCTTTGCCACCGATGGGGACAGCGGTACCAGGCAGCAGGGTAGATTTTGGTGAGCTTTGTCCCATGTCTTGGGGTGCTGGGACCTGCTGACACCCCTCGCTCGCCCTCTGCCCCCACCCACGGCTAGATGGTACGTAGAGCTTACAAACACTTGTGCCGATAGGTTTTTATTTTTTTAATCTTTGTATAATACACCGAGACATGACGGCCGGGCACGGCCTCCGCTCGGGTGCTGCGGTCGAGAGCGGGAGGAGCTTGAACCCCCCTCCTGGGGTGGCAGCAGCATCCCCGGGGTGCACCCGTTTTTTTTGGGTGCGCCCCTATTCATTCAGGGGTCCCAAAGTGCCTTCCAGCTCCCCAGAGAGCTGAACCAGACCTGAAACGGAGGGTCCCTGGCAGATGGGGAGCTGCGTTGGGGTGCACGGGCGCTCCCCAAGCCACGGTGCAAGGAAACAAACGAAACTTTTACACGTTGCAAGGGTCAGGGTCGCCTTTGCTGTCCGGGTGCGCCAAGCCCCTGAGCAAAGCTTTTCATTATTTTTTTTTAAGAAAAAAACCAGCCCCAGGTTACAGCGAACCCGGTCGAGCCCCGAGGCAGGAGGACTCCAGTCGCTGCTGGTGTTTTGTATCTGTCCATTATCCCTGTACGTGTCTGTATTAAACCCTGGTAGGCTCCTGGCTTTCTCGCTATCCCGGTGCCCTCCACGGGTTAAGTTTTGCTGTGTTAAGGAAAACCCTCCTGTTATCAGTATTAAATTTGCCAAGTTTCCATTGCCAGCGGCTGCCCTGGGCTCTTTGGGGAGGTATCGAGCACGGGGAAATGTGGGGTTTTGCCCTTTCTCCTAAAAGGGCTCCACCTCCTTTAAAAACCGCTTTAAAACCCGGGTTTAATGGCTTTAAAATCCCCATCCCGGCCGTTTCACCCGCAGAAGACGTGTGCGAGGGGCTGGCAATGTCTGCGGGTGCTACGGGGACCATTTTGGTGGGGACACTCGCCGGGCTGTGGCAGCAAAGTGAGGGGGGGCCTTTGCCAGCAGATGGCACTACGGGCTTAGATATCCCCAAACCCGCAGCTGGGTGGCCCCAGTTTCGGGGTGCTGCTGGGTGCCTCGGGGGCCGGGCAGTGGGCTGTGCAGACGGTGCTTTTGGGGGTGGGTGGCGCTTTGAGAACGTGTCCTTTTTCGTTTGGCGCAGGAGCGAGGTGTCCGGGTGGTGAGTTATCCCTGGGACCAGGCGCCTGTCTGAAATTTGGGTGGGATCGGGCCGGGAAAATTGTGTTTTCCCGATGGCTTTTGGTGAACGGGATGGGCCGAACCGGCTCCGTTGTGTCGCAGGGCTCTGCGCTGTGGCGGGTGGGCGGTGGGAGCATGAGTGAAGGCTGGCTCGTGTGGGGCAGAATGAAACGTTTCTCTTTATTTTATTTTTTGGGGCTCTTTTTTTTTCTCTTTATTTTCGTGGGCTTCTTTTTTTCAGAAAGAAAAATGGATTGAAGCAGCTGTTCCTAAATGATATGTAGCTTTAACACGAAAAGCTAAAATACTTAATTTTGGAAATGACAGGAGCTGTCCTGACCCCGTCACATCCCTCAGGCAACAAAACCCCCTCGATTTGGCACGTGGGGACAAAGAAGCTTTTTTTTAAGGAAGAAAAAAAGGGTTTATCCTGGGAAGCACCCCATCTTCCTCCCAAGGGGCTCAAAAGATGGAACCAGCTCTTTGCTCTAGTGAGGAAAAATGAGAAGCAGCAACCAAACCCCACCATTTAAACCATTATGATTAAAACATCCTGGTTTGAAAGGGATGAAACGCCCGTCACGGGACAAATTCAGTGGAACTTCTCCCACCTGCTGTGGGTGTGCCCAGCATCCCCACCCAAAAGTGGACGGTGGTCCCACTTACCGCTGCGGGTGCTCGTGGTGTCGTACGCTGCTCAGGGTCAGGGTCTGCAGGGGAATAAGAACAAAGAATGAGAATTAAGAATGAGAAGGGAGGGAGGTGCCTTTGCCTTGCCTCTCCCACGGTGTCAGCCCCAGGGGATTTCCCTCTTGGTGGGGGATGGGGACGGGTAGCACAGCGGCTGCCAGCCACCACCGTGGGTTTCCCCACGCAATGCCGTTCGCAGGGAAACCACAGTCAGGAAATCACTAATGTGAGCAGCGAAAGCCCTGTGGTTGCCTGCAACAGCGACGTGGGACCAGGGAAGGGACCAGAGACCCCTGGGGTGGCTGAGCCAGCTCCCATGGAGGAGATGCCTTTCCTGGGGCAGTTTTAGGGACAGGGACAAGGCTGGACCAGGGTCCCCTCCATCCTCAGCACCCTCACGCTGGGGTTTGGGACGCTGCTGCTCGCTGGCTCCTCAACCTTTCCCCAAGAGCATCTTCTCCCTCCTACTCTTCAGCACGGGGTAGGATTACTGGCGAGGCTTAAGGACCCGAGGGAGAAATCTCCTCCCTTTGGTGACCCAGGCGTCACCTGCTCAGCTCCTTGGCTGGCAAAACCCAATTAATTTTCCCTGCTGTACACCGAGTATCCTCAGGAAAGAAAGAGAAGAGCTCAAATGGTCGAACGTAAATAACATCCTCTTTATTATTCTTTTCCCTTTCAGTGAGGAGCAATATTTCAGGCTCCACTTTACATGACAAAGGAGCGAAGAGCCCTTCCTCTTCCTCCTGCCTGCCCTTCCATTGTAAAACAGCTTTAATATCTTCCAGTTATTATTTTAAGCTGATTTCCTAAGGAAACGAGGCTCCTAGGAATCTCTGCCCGTGCCTGCGTCTGCCCGTCTGTCAGGCGTCCCCCGGCACAGTACTCCGCTGTGCTCGGCAGAGAGGCTGCAGGTTCGCAGGTGAAGATCGCAAAGATTTCGTGAAAATCGAGCGCAGGGAGCGGAATTCCGCACGCGCCCCCATCCCGCTGGTCTGCGTTTAAGTGGTTTTGGGAACGTTCCCCGGAGCGTCCGTCTGGGCGAGGCAGGGAGGTTTCAAGGAATCCGGATAATATTTGCTATGAATATATTTAACCCTTCGCCCCCGGGGACAAACGTCGGCGCTGTCTGGCCATCTGGTTGCCTTTGCCGTAATTAAATGAATGAAAACTACAGATAGCGCAGGCCGGTCGCGAGGACGTTGCTGGAACGAATCAATAGCAGTAAAATCGGATCGCTCGTATCGAATGTCCAAACGCCGTTGGGCAGGGATAGGCTGAATCATCTGGAATTCCTATCTGTAGTACAGGGGGTACAATTAGAAGAGCTAATATTATGGGGTGGTATCGACTGCTCGTTTGGGATTATATATATCTCAGCAACGTGACTGCTGTGTCTGTCGGCTTACAGTAGGGTTTAAGAGT
The DNA here is from genome assembly GCA_013399095.1 of Psophia crepitans. Lineage (NCBI taxonomy): Eukaryota > Metazoa > Chordata > Aves > Gruiformes > Psophiidae > Psophia > Psophia crepitans. Next base: position 77,627 of record VWZZ01006279.1, on the reverse strand, counting down.
CTCAGAGAACCAAAAAACTTGCATATAATTTTTTTCTCTCTCTTTGCTCCGTGCCTGGAAGGCTCGGCCCTTGTAGCGGCGCTGCGTGAAGCTCCCCTGCGCTGCGGCTGGATCACCGTGTGCCGCGGGGCTGTACAGGAGCCTGTACCGTCCCCTTTAACAGAGGCAAGAGGCAAAGAGGCTCCTCGCCGAGCAGCCCTGCGCCTCGCTAACCCCAGCACGCACGCGGCTGCTGGCTCAATTTTCCAGCACTGGTTTTAGGACTAAAAATCACAGGAATGGGCAAATCCAGACCATGAAAGTGGTTGGGGCTCTGCTGACCCAGGAACCAGCCCGATCTCCTCCCAGGCAGGTGCCTGGCACCACCGGCCGTTGCCCACGGCCCACTGTTGGTCGGGTGGAGGATTTCAGGGCAATATGGCAATCCACGAGCGGAACGGCTCGGCCACGCTCGATTTTACCGCTGCCGTGGTGGAGGAAAAAGCTGGTCGTCTTTGTTGGTGTGAGATCAAAGCGCGGGTGTCTGCACCAGAGCGCAGCCGTGTCTGCCTGGGTTTTCCTCCATCCTTCCCTCTCCGCTTATCGCGTGCCAGGGAAGCGAAGAGGACAAAGGCAACTCTAAAATGGCTGACATTGGTGTCTAATCTCGCTCTTCCCTCGCCTTTGGGCTCCGATACGTTCCATTTGGGGGTCTGTGTCTGCCGGTTCCCAGGCAGCTGCCTGTGCCCTGCCTCTGCTCCATGCTGCGCCGTCCCTTCAAAGCATGGTCCTGCGCCCCGGGCCCGGCTCTGTGGGCTGGACTGCGTCCAGCGTGGTTCCACCACGCACGGCGTGCCCGTCCCCAGCCTGGCCAGGGAAAAGGTATTTCCACGCCAGGTCAGGCAGAGGCGAAACGGGCTGCAGACCACAGCTGAGCCTGCCCCGACAGCTCCAGGGGAGCCCGCAGCTGTTTTACTCCTTTTCTGGCTTAATTTTGTCACTTGTGGTCATCGTTGGTACGAGAAACCAGGCTATTTCCTGTGCAGATCTACACACAGCCGTGGCTCTGCGGGGAAAGCCTCTTGTCTTGCCGAGGCCGCTTTCTCTGACATCTCTTTTCAGGCAAAGGCGGCCCTGCCTGGCTGCCCATCTGCCGTCCCTCTTGCTGTCTTCCGCGCACGGGGAAGGAGCCAGCCTGAACTCTCGCAGGCACCACGGGCGCTGCTCTCACAGAGCCCCGATTGTTCAAACCGCTCAATCCTCCCTGAGCAAACAGCCTCTCCCTTCCTCTCCTGATACCCGTTGTTTTTTCCAGATAAATCGTTGAGTGCGGCCCAGCGCATTGCTCCGGTTGTGCAGACTGATTGCTGGATCTCTGGCGAGCTGCAGTATCACCTATTTGTTCAGTGGGTGGGCAGTGGTTTGTGCCCTGGTATGGCCCAATTAGCACCGGGGTGTTTGAGTGTGCTGAGATTAGTATATGACTTTTTTTTTCCAGGAAAACACGGTCCTTGTTGGTATCTCCACTCTTTAAGAGGTGAGCAGGGTGAACGTGGTGAAGATCACAGAATCCTAGAATGTCCCAAGCTGGCAGGGCCCCCCCAGGCCCACCAACCCAACCTCTGGCCCCACACAGGCCCAGCCCCATCACAGCAGATGGCTGAGAGCGTTGGCCAGACGCTGCCTGAACTCAGCCCAGCTCGGGGCGGTGACCATTTCCCTCATACGCTGAGTGAGGTGGGCGATGCACGGCTGGGGTGCGGGTAGCGCAAAGGACCAAACTCAGGGTCAGGATTTTGCCCCAGTAACAGATTCCCCCAGATCAGGAGCATGTAAAATTTCGGATTTTTGTTGGACTGTGGCATCAGGGAAGATCCAGGAGAGCCCAGCGGGGGGCTGCGAGGATGATGAGGGGCTGCAGCATCTCTCACATGAGGAAAGGCCGAGAGAGCTGGGGCTGTTCAGCCTGGAGAAGAGAAGCCTGAGAGGGGATCTGATCGATGCTGATCAAGATCTCCAGGGGGGGTCCAGAGGAAGGGGCCAGACTCTGCCCAGTGGGGCCCAGGGACAGGCCAAGGGGCAGCAGGCACAAACTGGGACACGGGAAGTTCCACCTGAGCAGGAGGAAAAACTTCTTCCCTCTGCGGGTGCCGGAGCCCTGGGCCAGGCTGCCCAGAGAGGGTGTGGGGTCTCCTTCTCTGGAGAGACCCCAGCCCCGCCTGGATGCCACCCTGTGCACCCTGCTGGGGGTGCCCCTGCCCTGGGTGACCCCCAGAGGGCCCTGCCCACCCCCCAGCCCGGGGTTCTGGGATTCTGTGAATCTTCAGCACCAGGAGATGGTAAGGTCTGGAGGATTTCTGCCCCAGCCATGGTGCTGCTGAGCGAGGCTCCAGGCCAGCACAAGCCCCGCTCTGCAGCAGAACCGTGGTGCTGCAGGAGCTGGGGCTTTGCGTGGAGCCTGCTCTTGTCCTATGACTGCAAGAAATGTGCAACATCTATCGAAGGGGAACGATATTAATCTCCTGCAACTTCAGATCCCTCCCACAGCAGCCTTCAAAGAGTTTTGTTTTCAAAGGCCCCTTTAGAGCCTGAAATCTGCCCTGAGACCGAGCTTTCTGATCCTAGGGAGAGACAGAAATGCGCTGTGAAACCCGCACACAGAATCTGATTTCAGTAAGGAAATAGCATTAGTTCAATGAAGTCGGGACTTCTCCCCGGCACTTTCCACACGCGAAGTAATGTGCTTCTTTTCCTTTAACATCAAACCCTCACACATTCCTCCCGTCATCCCCTCCGCTGCCCCTGGTATGGCATTGCCTTCAGAGCCCATTAAATGCTTTACAGCCCTTTCTCTCCTCGCCTTCACTCCTGGGTGTCTTCCCATCCAGCTGCCCCCTTTGCATATAACAGAACTGTTTTTTCTTTTTCCTCCCGTCCCCAGTGAGTTTTTACCAATGCAGCGTGTCACCAGCTGCTGACCAGGTTCTTCCTCTCCAAGCGTGAAATCCTCCTGTGGCTTCTCAGGGTTTGCTGCGCCCCCCCCCCCGATTGCTCCTCTGCCTCCTGATTTCAGGGGGTTTTCTGTGGGCTCCTCCTCTCCTCCCACTGCACCTCATCTCGCAGCCAGCTCATCTCAAACACCGAGATCACCCAGGGTTTGCGAGTGACTCAAACGATCGGGCTGCGGGTGTTAATTGGGGAATCAGAAACTCCCCATCGTGGCAATCTGGCTGGTTGTTTTGTCCTGCACGTTTATCATTTCTGGTGGGTTCTGAAACTCCGCTCCAGCCTGCGGTATTTCACGCCTCTCCATTTTCCAGGCTCCTCTGCATCCCTCCAGCTTGGCAGATCGCATTCCCTTTGGCATCAAGGAACCGTCCTTTTGCTTCCAACCGGCCCAACGTGCCGGATGCGACCTCCTGTCCCTCAAACGAGCTGGGAAAGTTTCGCTCTGCAAAACGCACTCCTTGGCTTGTGCCAGAGCTACTGCATAAATCCTAAGAACGATAATAATAAAATCCCAAGCAAGGATGGGTTTGAATTCCGCTCTCTGAAGAGAGGAGCTTTCCTGAGGAACTGGATTTAGAGACACACGGCTCATGTCGGGCCTTTGTTGGTGGAAGGCCCCTGAGGAGGGCTGGCCCGCAGAGGGGCTCTGTGGCTCCCAAACCCGGCAGGACAGCACGCTTCTGGCTCGCCGCGGTCGCGCTCACCGTGCCAGAACATCTCGGCTTCTCTTGTCCAAGGGTTTTGCCCGTGGTGGAGCAGCGGGCCCGGGAGAGCAGCCCGGCACAGGCCCTTGTGCTGGGGGAGGGGGGCTCAAGAGGCCAGCGACCTGCGGCACGACGATGGTCACCGGCTTAAACGCACAAAATTCCACTAAAAGGTGGAAAAAACCCCAAACTTCTCCACAGGGAGGGGGGTGAAGCGCTGCATCAACCGGCCCCAAAGGGTGTGAGGGCCGCTGGAGGCCTCACAGCCCGGGCGAGGCTCCGGCCGGCCCTGACGGGGCTCGGCCTCCCGCCGCC
>VWZZ01006279.1:53670-73263 GCA_013399095.1 Psophia crepitans | reverse complement strand
GCCGCCGGGCTCCCGCCGGGCGCCGCTAAGGTGCCGCAGGCTTCGGCTATGAAGCGGAGTGACCCGCACCACCCCCAGCACCGGCACCGCGACGGCGGCGACAGCGGCGGCGCCGCGGCCGAGGCGCTCGTCAGCCCCGACGGCACCGTCACGGAGGCGCCGCGCACCGTCAAGAAGGTAACGGGAGAGGGGGGGCCGGGGGAGAGCACCTACGCCCGGCCGAGGGGGCTTTGTGCGGGAACCTCGCACCCCCACCGGGACAGCCCTGGGACACGCACCCCCCGCACCGAGGGAGGGGGGGCGGAACGGGCCCGGTGCCGGGGGACACGGCGGTGGAGGGGCCCGGTGCGTGTCTGGGGGGTGTCGGGGTGCTGCCGTGCCGTGGGGGTGTTTCGGGGACACGCTCCTCTGGGAGTGTGGGGTCCCATCCGCTTGCCGCGTGGGATGAGCAAACAGACAGGGTGGATGTGCCCACGGATGAGTGTGACCAGCGTGATCCTGCGCTGGGTGTCGGTGTCAGCGGTATGTGTGCCTGCCTTGTCGGGTATGTGCCTGTTTACACACTCACGTCCGCCAAGGAGTGTAGGTACATGCCGGGTACGTGTGTGTGTACACCACACTCCAGCACGTCTGGGTGCGAGGGTGTTGGTGGCAAAAGCGTGTGCCAGGTATGTGAGATCCCGGGGGTGTGTGGGTTCACATCGGGTTCACGTACCCGGGGTTATCTGCTCGCTTGGAAATACAGATACGCATCAGATAACAATATACAGAGAGGTGCCCGTCCCATCGGTACGGGAGGGAGAATCAGGCGTACCCGGTGTGCACACTGGATGTACACACCGGCACGCACCCAGGGGTGTGTCTGCGTGGGGTGCCCCCGTCCTGGTGCTGGCCCATCGTGGTGTGTGGGTGCGTGCTGGGAACACGCGTGTCTTGGGTGTGCGCCTATGGACGTGACAGGCACGCACCGGCCCCTCGAACCGTGCTGTGAGCACACGCCCAAGTGTGTGGCTGCCCCTGGGGTGTGCTACACGCACTGGTACGTCACCTCTAGATGCGTACGTTGTTAGGTACCTATAGGGATGCAAACAGGTGCACGCACGCGTCCGTAGCTGCACAGACACGGACAGAGATAGGTGTGTACGCACTAAGGCACGCGTGCTCCCCTTGGGTGCTTACGTACGGGGACAGAGCAGCACCTTTGTGCATATAGGCACCCGTTTGCTGCGTGCTCAGGCATGCGTTTGTGCCTTTGCACGTCTGCCCACACCCAGCTGTACAGATGTAGACATCCTTACAGCCACAAATGCATTCAGACACGCACAGACAGCCCTGTGTGTGTCATGTATAGGCATCCCCGTGCTTTTGCGTACGCAGATCGTGCGCATACTGGTGTCCACCTATAGATGCACCTAAGTCCACTCTCTGGCCTGTTCATGTAAGTACATCCGTGTGTGTCCAGCTCCTCAGGTGGAAGCACCCGTGGCCATAGATACTCCCTGCACAGGGGGACACACACGTGTGTCCTCTCCTGTCCTCTGTCGATGGCTGTAGAGAAATGCACATTTTCTGCAGAGGCTCCAGAGTAGGAGCAACCCGAGCTGTTGGTGCCCAGCACCCTTCCCTTCAGAAATCACAGAAGCTCTCCCCCTGTGATGTGAGAACTTTTTGGGGAATGTAGGGGAAGAAGTGTCCCTGTTGTGAGGGGAACCTCCCTACTCATGAAACTTTGGAGTGAAGGCTTCATCTACGTATTGATGGGCTTCCACCCTCTTTCATTGTCGCTCTAGCATTTCCTCCGCCTTCAGAAGGCCCAGGGTGAGGGAGTTCGTCTCTATAACTGGGATCTCCTCCTGTGTGGCTTCCCTGAAACTGGAGTGTCTCCTAGAGACTGTGGGAAGGAGCACATCCCACTAAGGCCCATCATGGGCAGACCTTGCCCATGAAGAGAGTCTGGATGAAGGGCTCCTTCGTCCCCTTAGAAATCCCTGCTGGGAGGAGTCAGTTCCTTGGTAAAGGACATTTTTTTCCCCAGTAAGATTGTGACTTCCAATGTCTGGAGCCTTCTCCATTTGACATCCTAATCCCATCTCTCTGCTTTTAGAGACCCTCAGGGTATCCATATTTCTCCTCAAGCATGCTTAATACTTCTGAACTCCTCCCTTAGCCCTCTCCTTTTTTTTGTTAAACAACAAAAAGGGGGTTTCTCCTTGCACCCCCCGCCTGGAGACCAGCTCTCGCCTGGTGAGAGGAGCACAGCGTAGACTACGCATTTGCGTCCCTGAGTCTGGGAGGGAAGGGCTGAACTGACGGTGGGCGACGGGCTCGTTGTCTGAAACAGTTCGAAGGAGTCAGCAGTCGCTTTCCCTGGATACTCTTAATAGCAGCAGAGGATGCTTTAGAAGAGAGGAGCAAAGGATGCCAGGAGAAACCTGGATGCGGGAGGAGCAGCCAGCGAGCTGACGGAGCCGCACAGCTCCCCAGCTGGCTCCCTTTGCTTTGGGTGACGAGTTTGTTTAGGAGCTGACAATCTGTCTGGTTGCTAAAGGCAGCGAGATGTGTTGATGGAGGGTATCTGGGAGTACAGACTGTTCCTTCTTTTTCTTTCCCCCCGTACTGTTGCTTTCCAGTGACTTGAGAGGTTGTTAGGCGTTTCATTTACCAGATTTACAAATCCAGAGTCCTTTCCGCCGTTTCTTAGGAAGTCGTGTTATTTAAATAAGACGCCAGATTTGCTAGCCGTAAAATTGTTCCCAGTCCTGTGACTGAAAAATTGGGCATGCGGAGCCGAAGCATCTGTTGGAAGAAGGTTTAGTACAAAAGGAAGTCTAAAGCAGATAAATTTTGGTTTTTTAGTCAGATCCAACACAACTTTGGTTTAGTACCTGAAGTAAAAGTCTATTTGAAATATATAAGCAAGGTTGTGTCAAATTCGTAGTGAAACCAAGTAAGCTGTAGTTTTAGTGTTTGCTGGGCAAAAAAATCTCTGTAGATTTTCTTTACTGGTTTATATATTAAAAGTACTGGGTTTTTGGGTTGTGTTTTTTTTTCTTTTTCTTTCCTTGAAATTGTGACATGCGTTAAGTAATGTGTGAGCTAATGTTTGTTTCATAGCTCTGACACCAGCATCGAGTTCCCAGTAAACAACCGTGACTGTTCTTTCCTCTGATACCACTCTCATTTTAAAACTATTGTGCTGTTGGCTTAGTATTTTACTTAGGCCTGTCTGCCTTTAGATGGGCCAGTTAATATTGTATCGTGATAAAGTGGGGACCGTGCATGTGCTGGCTAGGCAAGTGTTAGCAACTTTGCAAGTTTGTGTTTTTATTTATTTCGGTGATTGCTTCATTTTGTGGTTAATACTTGTGATTCTGCAGTCTTGCACAAGAAGTGATGGCACTCCTACAAACCCAGAAGTCAAAGTCAAGTACGCTGGGCTTGGCTTCATGGCACCTGCAGCGGTGGTTCCCATCAGATGTAGGTGAAGATCTCTGTCGTCACGTTTTTGTTCTCTTTGGATTCTTGCTGTAGATTCGTGCTCTCAAGAAGTGGCTGGAAGACGTCGTTTCTGAAGTGACATTGGGCTTGACTTTTGCAGCTAACGCTGACTAATGGATGTGGCTGTGACCTTTACGTGCCTCTCCGCAGGTTAGCCTGCTTGTCTGGCGCTGCTTCAGAGCTGGCTGCCTCGGAGGAGGGCTGGTGAGTGGGTCTTGGAGCCGTGTCTGAGGCGTGGGCTGATGGCCTGGGCTTCAGGGGTGGTCCAGATCTTCTCCTGCCTCTGACTGCATGTCCTGACCCTCTCCCCTTGCCCTCCTGCCGGGTTGTTGCGTGGCTTTGAGATGAGGCAGTTCAGGGAGCTCAAACTGCATAAAATCCCTTGCTTTAAGTTGGGTTAGTTTTCTGTCAGCGTGATTCCCTCCAACGCGGCATCAAGGAAGAGCTGGGAATGGTGCAGGAGAAGCAGCACGAGCAGGTTGGTGGAGATGGGAGGGATGGAAAGGCCTCTCCGGCAGCGGTGGGTGCCGGGCTGGCTCGGTTGTCGTGCGAGTCTGGGTGACGGGGTGCTGGCAGCAGCTGGCGGGGGTGACTCAGGAGATGCGTGGTTTGTTCTGCCGTCCCCGCTCCCGGAGCAGGGTGAGCCACGGGACTGAGTAACAGCTTCTGCTGTCCCCGGCTAAACTTATCCGTGGGTGTGAGTCAAGGCCCTGAGTCAACTGAATTGTTTACAGTTTTAGATTTGAACGTGTGATGGTGTTTTTGTGATTAAATGGTCGCTCGTTAGCTTTAGGAGGGGTGGTTGCTTGTTTTGTGTTACATCTTAGGACATTCCTAGAGAAAAGCGACTGAAAGTCACCGAACTTCAGGAAATGTCATTAGCGTGCTTGGGGTGGGGGCCAGGAAGGCGGCTGTAATTAAGGCTCCCAAACTGATGAGCTGGGTGATCTTAGCCTTGTAATGACGACTCTGCGCCTCTTTCTTTAGCAGAGAGAAGAACATAAACAGATGCATTTCTTGGTTTAATGATTCTTAACTACTTGGCAAGTAAGGCCCAGTGAATGCCTGTACCCGTACTGGGAGGTCTAAACGGCAGCAGTTGCGTAGCTGCAAAGTTCTGCATTAAGCATATACCAATTTACAAAATGAAAGGTTATGGGGTTTTTTTGGTCCCAGTTGCTCAGTACTGGAAGCACAGCTTACTCCTTGAACTTCAAGCTGTGTTCTTTGCTCCTTAGCATCATTAAAACAGAGGTTTTGGAATTGAAAGGGATTGATTTGCTGTTTTGTTGGTGCTGTTGATTCATTTAGTGGGCTAGAGCAGAGCACAGCTTGCTTTTTTCTTTTCTTTTTTTTTTTTTTTTTTCCTCCCCAGAGCTACGCCGCCTCTGCAGTACCCAGTGGCTGTAGAAAGCTGTGGCTTTTGTCTGTGGGCAAAGCAGAAGAAGCAGGGCGCAGAGGTGGAGAGTAACGCGGTGCACCTCCGTGTGTAATGTCGCTGCTTGAGTATAACCTTTCTAAAACTCCTCGCTGTAAAATTCTTCAGCCAAGCGATTACATCAAACTAAATGCCTGGTGCTCACTAGACTGGCACATCACCTGACTGGTGAGCTGCGATGGGAGGTTTTATTCTGCTAAGACTATAAATGACTCTCATGTGGCTTGTGTAAATGATGATTCTGACCTTGACTGCCGGCAGATTTCGCTGCCTGCGATGGAAGTGTCGCGTTTCCCCTGTAAATGCACGTAAATTCCTTGCGATGTTCCCACATCATTTCGTGGGGCAGAGGGATTTTTTTTTTTTTTGCCAGGTTGCTCCGTTAAGGATTCCTGATGTGCTTGTGTGTTGGTTTTCTATTTTCTCCGTTTCCTTCTAACCCCTAGTGATCACTTTTGCTAGGTAATAAATGTTTCCCCTGAGGCTGAATTCCCAAGTGCTGCTCGTAATGAGTGTGGTTTGAATGCTGTTTAGTAAAATCTTATCATTGGAGGCCGTATTCTTTCATTACGTATAATACTCACGGGCCTGTCTCCCTATAAATGTGTGCGGTTTAATTTTAGAAGGTGCCTGCGTGTGACTGCTTGGAACTGTGTACAAAGATCAATACGTCAGCCTTTGGCATGGAGGCTCAGGGACAGAAGAGGAGGTAAAAGAAGATTGGGGGGGAAAGTGATAGGAAAAGCACAGCTGTGATTGCAGAGATGGTGGGCTACAAACCGAAATGAGGTGGGAATGAGGAGCTGGGGTGCGATTTGGGGAGCCTCAAACCTTGTCACTCTGAATGCAAACTTGTGTTTTGCTGGGAGGCTGTGGCACCGTCCCTCCCTTGCCTTCTCGGGTTAAAAAACCCCAAAATGTTGAAACACATATAATGATCTTTGTGTTTGTATCTTTCCTGGAGGGACGGGAACCTGGTATTTGAAATTACGAGCAATTAAAAGCGTAGCCTTAGCGTTGGCCCTGACTTGGCGCTTGAAAGATGAGCGAGGTAAAGCAATTACGACTTTCCGAGCCCTGTTTGACCTTTTAGGTTTTCTTTTTAACTCTGTCTGGTGAATTGTAAAACAACGTGATGATTTAACTCAAACAAGGAAGAGATGGAGGTAAAACTAAAGGGAGAAAAAAGTGAGGTAGGTAGCACAGAGATAATAGGCAGATTTCTCTGTGTGACCGAGCGACCTACAACGCTCGTTGAATTGAAGAATGCTGACGACTGAAAGAACAGAATTGCTCCAAATGTTGTGTAGAGCTACTGCAGCGGGAGGGTACAACCCCAGGCGCTTAATTTTCTTCCTGGATATTTATTTTCTTTGATTTTTGCAGATTGAAGCCAGAGGTCCAAGAGAGAACCTTGGTCCTGTGAAGGAAACAGCCTCCCTGCGGTACAGCTGATGTCCTGTTAAATTCCGGTGTAGAGAGATGAGCTCTAGGCGGGTTAGAAAATCTGGGTGATGAATGTCAGAGAGGCAGCCTGAGAAACAAGGGGCAGCCTCTAAATATTAATACTGAAGGCTGCTTGCTTTAAGTCCCAGCAAAACTGTTAGGTTCTAGGCCTTCAAATGAGCAACAAGCTGCCTAGGAGGCCCGGGGTGACTTGCACAAAATCCTCTGTGCTCAGGTCTGCACTTAAAAGCGTTTGCAGCAAAACAAATCCCACTGAAATGCCTCAATTTCAGCCTACAGAAGCCATAATTCAGTTCTTTCCTTCCTTTCTGATCCAATGGCTACAGGGTCCTTCTTGACAGAAAGTTTGTACATACAAACACTAGGTCAGGAGTCTTGCAGCCGGACTTCCCTCGGAGCAGTCGCCATCAGTCGGTGACGCGCGCTCGGCGCAGACCTCCTCCTGCAACCAGAAAGGGAAAAATCATTCGTATTTTTTAGTTGCCACAGCAATCCAGTCCTCTGTTAGAAGCAGCCTTCTCGAGATGGAGATGAAATATTGCGGCGGGGTAAAAAGGAGCGAAGGTTTGGTAAACTCCGTTTACTCGTTTTTATTGTGCAGCCCTGGAGAAGCTGCGCGGTGCCCGCTCTCGGGTGCGCTGGGGACAGCGAGGGAGGCAAAGGCGATTCTGGAAAGCAAAATTTGGTGCATGCGTACTGGATTCAGCGGAGGGTTTGCTGGGCTTTCAGCTTAGTCCCAGCTCTGAAATGGGAGAAGTCAGTAAGTGAGAAAATAAGACTGAAGGACATGAAATAACAGTTCTTCAGGGAGCTTTGCAGGCAACGATGTAAAAAACAATAATAACTTTTTTGGAGAACGCTTCTCAACTGACCGTTTCCCGGCTGAAGGTCTTGAAAGCAGCAAATGGCTGTCGTGCTTGTGCCCACTGCTGTGTACTGAACACCTTTAGGAAATTTTTGTTTGTTTGTTTTTAGTTGTATTTTGGGGAGGTCAGTGTCATCTGAGGATGTTGGCTTGGGATTTTTTTTTTTTTTTTTTTTTGCATCAGAAATTGTGCAGCTGTTCCTAGAGCAGGAGTTCAGCCGTGCAGACAGAGCCGCTGATGGACTTCTGGCTTCCTAACGAAACTTTGAAACTTCATGTTTTTTGTCAGCACAGCTCATCTCATCTGTGCTTACTCCGAAATACACTTCATAGAACAAGGACTGCTGAGGTTGATTCACAGACTGGTGGGGTGGGCAGGGCCCTCTGGGGGTCACCCAGGGCAGGGGCACCCCCAGCAGGGGGCACAGGGTGGCACCAGGCGGGGCTGGGNCTGGCCCCTTCCTCTGCACCCCCCCTGGAGATCTTGATCAGCATCGATGAGATCCCCTCTCAGCCTTCTCTGCTCCAGGCTGAACAGCCCCAGCTCTCTCGGCCTTTCCTCACGCGAGAGATGCTGCAGCCCCTCATCATCCTCACAGCCCCCTGCTGGGCTCTCCCCAGTAGTTCCCAGTGTGTCTGGAACTGGGGAGCCCAGCACTGGACCCAGAACTGCAGCTGTGGCCTCAGCAGGGCAGAGCAGAGCGGGAGGAGACCCTCCCTCGCCCTGCTGGCCATGCTCTCCTGAATGTCTCCCAGGCCACCGTTGACCTTCCTGGCCCCGAGGGCCCTGCTGGTCACGGAGAGCTTGGTGTGCACCAGGACCCCCAGGTCCTTCTCCGCAGCGCTGCTTCCAAATTGTTACTTCTTATTGAAGAAGATGATCACAAGTTGTTACTAATTACTCTGCAGAAGTGTACATGGCGCTGAGTAAATTGATGTCCTGATTTACAGTGCTTCTCGCCAAGCGTGAGCTTTCGTACGGTTTGTGCTGTAGATACAACCTTTAACAGTTTTTTCATTTATTGTTGTGTTGTAATTGGAAAATATCATGTATAATGATATAAGTATATATTGAAATAGTTTTAATTTTTATTATGGTAGAAAGATTACAGCCTCAGGTGAAACGGTTGTGAGAGAGCAGAGGCTTTCGCGTGACTTTCCAGAAGACTCGGTGACCAGCAGAACAGTTCCCTGAAGGCAGTGACATTTTCAGGGAGTTTTCTCAGAACCAAGTGACACGGTCCTGCCTGTGTTCTTGCCGTGTCTGAGATGAAAGGCTTTTCTGCGAACGTTTATGTTGCAGTGCTCTAGGATAAGCAAGGATAGGTGAGAGCCGAGAATTAACGGTCCTCTGCACCCTCGAAGCTCACTGCAGCGCTGGAACGCTTTGTGTTTTCCAGCTTTTGCACGATAGCACCGCTTCGTCTCAGGTTTGCAGCTGGGGGATCGATGCACGGAAATTGAGACCAGTTGTCAACTTATTTGGGGTTTCCACTGTGAAGCGGAGACGATCTGATCGTTTTCCCCAGGTGTCTCGTGCCGTTATTAAATAGCACTCTCTTATTGAAGCGCAGCTCCCCCGGACTTCGGTTGGAGCCGTGAGTGCTCAGCACTTCTCTACGTCGTGGATCGCGAGCCGTGAAAAGATGACGATCTCGGGGCTGACGGCCAGATGTGGAAAGCTTACTGAGACTGCCTTGCCTAGCGCTGCTGAGGACGTGCCTAGACAGAGGCAGGCAGACCCTGCGTTTGCTCTGCACATGCCGAATTGGTCAGGTGTGAGTCACTTAACGTCTTGTTCTCTTTGGGATGCATCAGCACAGCGCTGTGCGTGAGCCGACACTACCGCCCTCCAGCTTCTGGACCAGAGCTGGCTTCTGTCCATCCAGCCTGAGCTCCAGTCTGTCTGCACCTGCCTGCTTAGACTTGCCTAAAGCAACTCTGACAAAGAAAAATCCAGAATTTAATTACATAGGGTAGCATTTCACGGCCTAACTAAAAGCCCTTGTTCTTCTCCAGGTCTCCTGCCGCCTCCTCTGTGCGCTTTGCACTATGGAGACGGGTTTTTCCAAAAGCAGTAGTGTGTATCACTTCAGGCTGAGCAAGCAACCTTAATTCTGTGATTCTTTATTTTTGGTCATCTTTCCAGCTTTAATATTCTTCTGATGGCATTTTGCTACCTGAAACGTTTGAATGCTGCAGCGCGCGGACCTTCTTTTCAATTGCAGGGGTGGCAGTGTTGGAATTCCAGGTATTTTTTTTTCCTCCTGCTGGAGCCTTAAACAGGCAGCCAGTTGCATTTGTCATGAGCGTCAGGAAAAAGAGGGAAGTCGGTTGAAAAATTAGTTAGCTATCCAGAACTGCCGAACCATTCTATTTCAACTTTTATTCCGAAAGCGAGTATTTAAAAATCGAAGTACGTGCCTTCATCTGACAGTTAGCAAGCTTTGCTTGTTATTTGCTTCACAGAGGTGAAGTAAAGCAATCCACATCTAATCCTGAAGTCACGTGAGGAAAACCAGGGAATGGACTGTTCCCATAAAAATGACTCAAGGACCGATTTAGGAAAACAGCTTACTGCAGTTCGTGCTGGTATCTGTTCCCAGCAAGCTTTCCTTCCAGCTACCCAAAAGCTTGCTGACTCAGGTTTGGTGTTCTCTCCATGACTTTAGTGTTTATGGAGGTGGGGAAATCTGCTTGGCTCCTTTTCAGTATCGGCTGAGATCGTTTTTATTGTTTGCAGAATGCACTAACCTGTGTTTGATGTGTGTATGGTTGTTTTTTTTCTTTTAAAAAAACCCACAAACTAACAACCTTCTACATTCTGGGATGAGAGATTACTGGGATAATTTTCACCATTTCACATTGACCAGTAAGGCATTAATTGAAGTGGCTTTCTGTAGGACTACACTGCTGTAATTTTTCTGCTCTTCGCTGGCATTGAGTCTCGCTCCAGTCCTGCTATCCGCTGTTAGCGCATGAGATTTCAAGAGTCGATAATATCCTTTTTGTTTTCAGGTAGTGTCAAAACCAGTTGATTCTCTTGAAGATTTGATTCAGATGCACAAGGTATTATTACTTTTACGTGCTTTTAGCAAGCTGAGGCCGATACTTGGCTTCCCGTGATGAAAAACGTGATAGAAATGAAAATATTTGCCTGCTCCCGTGGTTTGTTCAGCTTTCCTGTGCCTGGTGGAGGTGACGAGCAGGGGATGCTTGCTTTTGCCGTGTGCTGTGCGTGCTGAGAAGGCGAGAAGTTCACAGGGCGTAGCGACATTTGCTGTAACTGTTTTGAGAATTAGTCTTCTGCTAGACTGCTTGTGAAAGTCGAGAGCTAGAGCAGCGGTACGTCATGCTGCTGGTTTCAACCAGCGGGGAGAGGGGAAGGGAAACAAACAGGGTGGTCCAAGAGGTAAAGCTCTGCTGGGGTCTGGGCGTGTGGTTTTTCTGTCTCTAAGGGAATGCTTCTCTCTTCACGAAGTTAAACCTGGACTCCAACCCATCCTCCAGCCCGCAAACCTGTTTGAAATGGGTTATCTTTTGAATCACACTAACCCGAAAATGAAGTAAAACTCAAGATGTTATCGTAGTTGGTGTCAAATCCCATGTTTTGCTATTTCTGCACGGGTTAAGGGATGCTTAATTCATCAAATCTGAAGATGTCAAGAAACAAGCGTTCGCTGGGGTTTGTCTTTTTTAAAGCGTAATTTTAAGATTATTTTTTTTTTGGTAGGAAAAAGTAGGGGCTAATTTTTTTGAGCTTTAGAGTGAACCTAATTTGGTCTTCAGCATTTTGAAAGAGGCAGGAGGAGAAGAATTACTTGCCTTCAAGGAGGGCAGAGTTAGTAGTTTATTTTGACCTTGGACGCTTTGGTTCCTTTAAGTAACGTTAGTGGAAATGGCGCTTTTGGTAGCAGGGATTGCAGAGGTGTGGCCCAACCCTGCCAGTCTGTGTCAGCGCTTTCACCCGTCCTTCCAAAGGGAAGAGTTTCTGAGAGCGTTTGGAGAGGCCGTGTGGGCAGTGAAAGCCAGTCCAGGCTTTCCTCTTAGCTGTCACTTACCATGTCCTTACCTGTTTTTTGACGATTGTTATCCTATTCCATTACTCTTCCCAGAATACTGCCACAAAGGTTGTTCTCCTGATGGCTCACGCAAGGCTCGCTGTAACCATGCGCAGGTTCTCGTCTCCATCCCTGACTTAACTGCATTCTCAGACCTTTTCTTGCCTCCTTCTTGTGAAGTCAACGCTCCAGTGTCATCCTTGATGTCAACCCCCACCAGACGTTTTCTAGCGCAGAAATGTCTTGCTTGGAACTGCACCTTCCGTATTGCCTTTGTGCTTTGAAGGAGGTTGGCACAATCATCTGCAGAGCTGCCCTTTATCCTTCTTCAGGTTCTCTGTTGGATGCCCCAGAGGCCTGACAAGGGCAGGGTGTTGAGATGCTAATGCTCCTCATCGCAGGGGGAGCTGGAAGCTGCCTTAGCATGCAGCTTGCTCTGCTGGTGCCATTCACTAACCTGTTTTCGTCCTTTTTCTGATCCAGGAGCGTAAAACTGGAGGAGATGGAGTGTGGAGACTGCAGGTCTTGGCTGGGAAGGAGCGGGTAGGCAATGCGGTTGGTAGGCTGGTCTGGACAGAGGTGGAGGATTGGGAAGGAATACCTGCAGCGCTGAGGTGCTCATGGCAGAATTCATCCCAAGGACTGGAATACCGGCTATTCCATACCTCTCTCACCGTTTCCTCTGTCAGCTTTTATCCAGCTCTTTTCCTTGTCTAGAACGTGCGACCTTCCGGGCTCAGGGCTGCTGTGAAGGCCAGACAAGTGGCGACTTTATCGCAGTATCCTGAATCTGGTGTCCTTCCAAACAGGTTTTCTTTTTCTGTGTTTGGATCAAACAGTAGAAGTCATCACAACTTCCCTCTCAGAGCTGGAAGTGGTTTTGTACCTGTCCAGAAATGAGAGATTCCTGGCGATGGAGTAACGAAGCACAAATGGTGTGCCAGGGCTCAGCGCGAATATTAGCTCTTTCCTCTGGTTCTGCTTTTTTAGGGCTGCTGTGATCTTGTGTTCTGATGGATGTTGAGATCTAACCTGCTGCCACTGAGACTGATGACAGCAGAGCTGCAGCTTAGAACGAAGGTATTTTAGACTGCAGTGCTTTGAACGCTGCTGTTAAGTATTCCTGAAATATCTACACTCTTACATGGAAAATCTAATTTCAGGCTTAAATGGAAGAGTCGGGGGGAGGGGGTGTGTGTGTTACCACCTCAGCTTTCCTGCTATGATCATTATTTCCTAACGTAAGTGTGAATTTTAGCTGCTGGGGAAAAAAAAAACCACCTCTGGAGGGGAGAATAACCAAGCAACAGAATAAATACTGGAAGAATACCAGACTCCCCCTGAGTTTTGTGGCCTGACTTTGTAATGTATTGCGCTCATCTGTGCGTTATTTAATGTGAGCGCAACAAACGAGGCTTCGACACGAGAATTGGGGGGGGGGAGGTCTGTCGAACTGCTGCTGCATCTCCTTGCTGGAGCAGCGTCCTGCCTCGTTGGGTAACCTCCCCGCTGCCGCTGGTGTTCATCACCCCCGTCAAGTTAGTGGTATCTGCGTGTTCTGGAAATGCTTTCTAATTTTTTCTTTGAGGCTTGCTAACTGAAGGCATTGTGTTGCACACGTCAGACTTCGTCAGCTCTTACGGTTCTCACCTCTGTGCTTTGTTTCTCAAACGGTGAGGTGTTTTGCTCAGTTGTTTACGCAGGTTTTGATCCAGGGCATTCATCCCTAGCCACGTGAGCTGGAAGACCTTGTAGAAAATGGGATTTTGTGGGATGCTGGGAAGTGCCTAATCTTTTTGAAAGCCTCCGTTGTTCGCTGGGCAGGAATTAAGCCAAAGGAATGCCTTGAGAGTGCGGCACTAACTGTATCTCAAAGCATTCCCAGGCTTAAGTTAGTTAGGACTGTGCTGGTAATTTTTGGGGACCGTGTATGTGGCTTCTGTATCTACTTTTTCTCTAATGCGATATTGTAAACAGTGGAAAAGGGTCTCTTTCTGCTGCCCCTTTTAAAGCTAACACGTGTGACTTCACAGAAACCAGTCTGCAGGGTAGATCTCCAAGTCTGATACCACTAAAGGTCAGATTTTTGCTGCCTCGTGTTTTGTCTTTGGGAGAAATGCGGGAGTTTGGACATTTGAGGTTGGGAAAGAGAAAAGTGATGTCTTCTACCCTTTCCCAGAGTAAGAAATGGAGCTTCATCCTGTTGCACCTGGGAAAGCATCTGTACAGACATTAGTGCTGTAGGTCCAGGAGAAATTCCAGAGAGCAGAGGTTACGAAGGAGGAAAATAATCAAGTGAAGAAGAAAATAATTTGTATTTTAATAGAGAGAAAAATTATAGTTGGCTTTACTGTCCTGGTAACTGCCCATGGGAAGCCTCAGTCTCAAGTAGTCCTGCTTTTGAAGTTCCAGGGGAGAGGGTCCAGGCTTTGTTCAGCAGGAAGAGATTTTTTTCACCCATTACCCAACACATTATAATGTGTCTAACTTGTCCTACTCCAAGAAGTTTGTCTTGGAATTGCTTAAGGACTACCGATGGAAAGGTGCTGTGTTCATCTCTTCCTCCTAATTAGCTGGATCAGTACCCTTTGCCTAATTTTATAGACCTGAAGCCCAAAAGGAACCCTGGAATAGCTTTCGGGGAGTTTCTGTGTCTAGACGAAGGTCAGCTTTGCTTATTGCTGCTGTGTTGAAATTGCAGGAGTATTTTCCACACAACTTTTGCCAGTCCTGCTGTGGGCAGTGGTCAAAGAAGAAACTTAGAAGTTGCAGCCTGAAACCTCTTCCTGCAGCTCGTGGATGCTTACTCCAAACTTTCCGTGCTTGATACTCCAGGATTGCCATGTTGTTTTATCCTCCCAGTAACTAGGAGTAATTCTTTCGGTGCCTTTGACTTGATATGATGTCACTGTACTTTCCTTATTTTTCCTTTATAAGAAAATTGAGGGGACCGTGTTTGACTAACAAAATAGTGTTTAATTTTGGTTCTGCGCTGGCTCAGGCTCATCCACAGCTTCCACATGGATAAGAATGATGAGCGTTTGCTGGAAACAGATACAGAAGAAGTGGTTCCCCGAACAAAACATGGTTGGGTTTTTTCCCCCCCCTTTTCCTTTTGTTTTGTGTCAACATCCTCTGCGATAATCCAGGCTTTTAAGTTGGTTTAAATTGGGTTATTCAGTGCTAATGTTATGCAAGATTCCTGATTAGTGGTGTGGAGTTGGAGTTGTGAGACTACTTGGAGCTATGATGGAATTAAAGTAACCGTGGCAACCATTATAATTAAAATAGGCTTCCTTGGGAAGCGAGGCTGTGTGTGTCCGTGTGTACACGTTTGCTGCGTTCATTCCTGCCCTGCGCGGCAGCACGGCCTTGTGTAAAACACTTAGTGCCCCGGCCCTCAGCGTGACCGTACCGGTGTCTGAGCGCGTCTTTTGTGAGCCTTCAGCCTCACCAACCCGCTCTCCTCTGCCCCCTTTTCCCTGCAAAGCAAAACCTGTTGGCTCCTTCAAATTCAGTCCTTGAAGGTTTC
Source organism: Psophia crepitans (assembly GCA_013399095.1). Classification (NCBI taxonomy): domain Eukaryota; kingdom Metazoa; phylum Chordata; class Aves; order Gruiformes; family Psophiidae; genus Psophia; species Psophia crepitans. The sequence continues at coordinate 58,402 of VWZZ01006279.1, read as the reverse complement.
TTTCTGTAATGTTTCAGCTCTCGAGGACGGATGCCGTTGGAGCGCGGAGCTCGGCGGGTACCCAGTCGCTGGAGTTTTCTGAGTAATCGTGACGCTGCGCGTGTGCGTTTACAGCGGTGAGCACGGCTAACTCTGGTCTAGCTTAATGGCTCCTTTAGGTTGTGCAGAGAGTCAGTTCCTGTGATTCAGGCTAATTATACCAACTTCTGGCTCTTGTAAAAATACAGAATGAACAGCGTGGTTGGGTGCTGTTATTTTGATGAGTTTGGCAATGGCTGCCTCAGATGTTGATACCGCTGGAAGGCAGAGGAGCAGCACAGAGCAATAATGGTGGAGAAGTCTTTAAATGTCAAAGCTGGGGTAAAAAACTAGTCGCTGTAGGAATTTTCAGGAAAACCTTGGGGTATCGAACTGCTGTAGTGCAAGGCTGCGCTTTCAAAATCTGAAGCTTTTTTCCTCATTTTTTTTTAACCTATCATGTATCTGCGTCTTGCGTTATTTTTAAGTGAAAAATCACCCAGAGGTTTCTCCTAACGCATTCAGCAATGCCTGTTCAGTGGCTGCCTCTTCCTTTTCTGTATTGCCCAATATTCTGCGCTGGTGACTCCTCGGTTAATTTTTAAACGTTCTTCCATTTGCAGAACAGCTACTTTGCTGGTCTGCCCGAAACAGATGGTTTTCGAACAGATAACTTGTGTCTTGGTCAGCATCTGGAGGAGAGGAAGGGAGAGAAATAGAGGGGGAAAAGAAGATTATTTTTTTTTGTTATTTTTTCTTCTTACTTGCCATCCTTCACTGCTCACTCTCTCTGAGGTGTTGGTTTGAGCTTCTCTCACTCTTTAGTTGTCAAGTAGGATGAGAATATTTTGGAGATCCTCTCTGCTGGTCTTCAAAGGAGTTGTTGAAGGCCACGTGTGAAAATGATGCTTATGCTGGCTCTGCCCCCGCTGTGAATGCGAGGACGGGACGCCGTCACCTGCAGGCTCACGTACGGCTGTCGGGAGCTCTGTTCCCCATGGGCGTGAAGATACCAGAAGGACATGATAACGAAGCCGTCCTCACCAGGCAACACGTTACACCTGCTGGAGTCAGTCTCTGGGGAGTCCTCAGCAATGAGAACAATTTTGAACTGAAAAGTAATAAAGGAGCAGCGATGTTTTGTAGATGAACGTGTCAGTATGGTTGCAGTCTGCTTCGTTACCGATAGCAAGAGTGGCGTTAGGCGTTTCATGGGTGCCGAAAGAGCTCGGTTGCAAGCGAAGCTGTGGTTAAAGTAGAGCAGGCTCTTATTAACGGCATTTCTTGTGTGATGCGCTGCAATCTTTGTGTTCCAGCTTCACTTTTATGGCACCTGCCTGACCGCTGGTAAACAAATTCCCCTGTAAAGTAGCGTGAGGTTGTCTCTGGAGCTGTGGTGTGTCCGAGTGGCGCTGAAGATCTGCAGTAGTGCAGGAAGCCTTCAGAAGGGAGCTGGGTAGCTGCCACGGAGGAAAACAAGAAGCATTTTCCCTTACAGCAGGTCTGCGCGTAAGGCGTACAAGAGAAGCTTCTTAAGAGGTAAGCGCATCCGTCATCCGGTTAACAAAGAGAGGAACACGCGAGTGGGTGCCAAATGGGTCTTTCTAAATGGAAACAAAGCCCAAAGCTTTGGTCTCTGAAGGTTGAGTGTCTGCTCGTCTAGTTTTTAAAACTGTTTCTGTGGTTACCGAACAAACAAGATCAGACAAAAGCAGTACATGTCAGAGAGCCCAGAAGGCTTAGTGGTGATTAGCCTGTGCATATGTAGGCTGGAGAAAAGCTGCCTGACTGCAGATGAGGACTTGTGCGTGTACACGGCTTTGGAGACCTTCAGGTACCTTCAGATGGCCAAACAGCAGAAGCTGGGCTGGGAAGCAGAAGTTGCTTTCTGGCCCTGGGGAAAAAAATAAGCAAACAACCCAACAGAGAAGCGAACCAGAATCGCTGCATTGATGTACGTCTTTGTGAAGGGAACTGCTTCCAGGGAGCTGCTGGGGATCGTTCCTCCTTCATCACCAGCAGGCACAGAAGGGCTGAATGTCAGTTCCTAATGGAAGGAGGCTTTCACAAAAACCACTTCAGTTTCTGTTTTCCTGGCTCGTTCTTGAGCCTTAAGCCCGGCCCTGAAAGCCTTTTGTTTCTGTGTTGTTCAGTTGACTTGTGAAACGCTCCGCGAGAAAGATGTTGCTGTGGTTGGTACTTTGCTGTCGTTTACGACTAGGTGTGCAAGCACAGATTCTGACCCAAATGGCAGAGAGGGGAAAAAACCCAGAGGCATGTAAACTGCCGTTTTTCAGGATGGAAACCTTCCACTAAGCTCTGGGGTAGGGAGAGGCTGTGAGAAACGGGGAAGTAGGGAAGAGAGGAAGAGAAAATCTCGACGTGACTCTCTGAACTTAGCTATCTCGTGGTTTTAAGATGACCGTGGGCAAATTGCTGTAGCTGTCTGGACCTTTCTCTTGTTTACAAAATGAGACCACATCAGCTATCCCTTGTGCAGAGATCCGGGGGTGGATGATTGTTTATCACGTCTGCTGTGCTGTATTTGTCCAGTGCTGTTGGGAGGCCATTTGCAATTACAAGATGGGTGAAACAATAATCCACTTGAATGCTTCAGGAGAGCTTTTTGTCTGGTGTCTCACTGTAACTCCTTGTGCCTTTCCAGCTCCATCTCCTGAAACGCTTGTGCCTGTCCTCTTGCCCCCGCTGAATTATTCCACCCTCCAGATTGTTTCCTGCCTGGACGCTGGCCAGTCAACCCACTAGTTCTCACACACATGCTCTTCCACCGTATACACCCCGGTCCTACGTGGTCTTCGGGACTCGTTTCCGGACATGCCAGGAGTTCAAGGGAAGGGCGAATGTATCCTGAGAGGATCGGAAGGAGCATTTGGGTGTGGAGAGAGTTTGCTCCCCGCTGCACTGTGCTCACGCTGTTCCAGGATATCTTTTGAGCTTTTAAAAGGGAACAGCCCCACCCTGAATGAAAAAGGGTTTAGTTAGTTCTAAACCAGTCACTTTTTATTTTAAATTGGTGGTGACTCAAACATCCATAAAAGTGTCTGGCATGAATCTCCAACTCCGAAGGTCTGAAACTCGTTGCTTATAAATGTAATTTTTGTGGGAGTCTCTTTAAGGGAAATCGGTTTCTTTGTGACAGCTCAGAGCCTCTGAGCTGTCTGCACAGCGTATTTCAGCTTTGCTGGGCCGATAGAAGGATTATTTTGGGTCTCATGCCCTTTGATTACAGGAAGGTGGTGCCCAGACACTGTCCGCAGGAGGCTTTTGGGTTAGGAAGCTAGTTACCTGCTCACCACAGGAAAGATGCTGCTGGGTAACTCTAAATGCCAAGAACTTTCTGTGCTTTGCTTTTCATTTTTCCTTGACTTTTAATTTTTAATATAAATCAGCAGAAACATTTTCTGGTTTCTCTGCGGCAGATGCAGCAAAATGACCACAACTGAGTCATCAGGCTGCCTGAACATGTAAAGCTTTTCAGTCAACGTTCTTCGTGATACGACTTCCACCCTACGTTGTCTGTTGTCTGTCTGACTTCAGAGAGCCGTTAGCTGCTAATACAGTGCCTGTAAAACACGAGGAAAGCTGCTCCTCTGGTCAATCACATGAAAAGTCCCAACAAAAGTGTGTTTTAGGAACTTGCAGGAGCAAGGACGGGAGTCCCAACAACGCTCTGGCTGATTCGTCAAGTGATTTTTGGATATGATTTTTTTTTTTTTTAATACTCTTCCTCACGTAACCCAGTGGCAAAACTGAGTAGGTGTGTACGGACCTGCTAAGCTTCCTGGCCAAAACCGAACCGAACAATGATCTCTTTATACTGTAGCTGTTTTTTCTCTTGTTTATTTGTTCTTTGTTTCCTGCTCTTTGTCGTTTGTCTCAAGGATCGGTGAGTTAGTACTGGTGGCATTGATTAAAGAGGCGCTTTAGTCTCGTTATTGAATTGTAGGGAGGCAGCCTGGCTCGAGAGTCACACACGCAGCCACAGGCCTGCATCAAGTGGAATTAGGTTCTTCTCCAAACAAGTTAAAAAAAAGTACCTTTGAGAGTATCTTGAAATTTGTCCTCCTCCATCCTGCAGAGGAAAGGTGTTATGGATTGTATCAAATGACCTTGTCCTTGGGATCAGATGAATTCTGCTCTTTTGGTGGTTTCACAGGACTTAATTAACGGGGTTTGAGAAGAAGTCAGGGTTTTTTAGGGGTTTTATTTGTTTGTTTTTGTAGGCATGGCAAGAGATGAGCATCCGTGTTTCTCTGTTAGATAAGCTTTGCCTTTCTTTGCGAAGCGTTTAGACACGTGACTGCCTTTTAACGGCCCATCCCTCTCCCTCGCTGGAGGTACCATGAAAGAGTGGATGTGTCTCTTACCCTCTCTGACTCGCAGCCCGATACATTAAGCTGGCATCGCCTGTATTTGGTATTAACTTAGCGTGCTGCTGAAGTGCTGGCAAACGTTGGCGTCTGCTGCGGGAACGGTGACCTCGGGCAGAAAGGCGAGGTAGGAATCCGTGTATAATAACCGCTGTCTTCTGTCAGTAAGAGCCTTCTTCCCTCTTCGTCTTAAAGTTAGGCAGGACTGTTGAATCATCTCAACCACTTCGTGCTGCCTGAAGGAGATCGCACTTGTACTTGTGTGGCTCCATACCCTTCCTCCTTGCTTTGTTGCTCCTTGATTTTACTAGGTAGCCTTGCAA
>VWZZ01006278.1:246625-328353 GCA_013399095.1 Psophia crepitans | reverse complement strand
TAGTGACAGAACAAGGAGGAAAGGCTGCAAGTTGTGCCAGGGGAAGTTTAGGTTGGAGATGAGGAGAAATTTCTTCTCAGAAAGGTTGGTCAGGCATTGGAACGGGTTGCCCAGGGAGGTGGTGGAGTCACCGTCCCTGCGGGTGTTTAAGGTAAGGTTGGATGTGGTACTTAGGGACATGGTTTAGTGGGTAATAGGTGGTGGGGGGACAGTTGGACTAGATGATCCTGGATGTCTCTTCCAACTTTAAAGATTCTATGATTCTATGATTCTGTGATCAAAGGAATAAGTTTTTATAACAGCCTTGTAAGTAGGAAAAATGGGAATGAACTTAAGATGTAGCTTGATCAAGATATAAATGGGATCAGGGACAGCTTCAGGTACACACAAAGTATGCAGCTGCTAGCATGGGTATTAGAGCAGCAAAATAAAATGGAATAGATTCCCCAGACATCAGTATTTCAGTGTGGATTAGGAAGTTACCAATGCAAGCCTTCCATCCTTGCTAAGAAACTGCCTCATTCCATCCACTTGGTGCATTGCCTCCATGACCCCTCCTGGCTCCACTGCCAAGGGTGGGAGCAGCTGTGCCGATGCTGCCTCAGCGTGAGGGAGGCAGGGTTGGACTGTGGGCCGAAGGTATTCCCACAGCCGTGGACCTTGGTCTTGAACATGTTGTTGAGTAGACATAGTGCCAGCTAGCAGTGCCGGGAGGTCATGTTTAGGGAAAGAGAGGGCACGTGCCATCTGTGTCTTAATTGCTCAGGAACAGTTGGTGTTACAGAGCAACTACCAAGGAAAGAGCTGCCCACGCTAATGAGAAATGGAGACTGCCTGTGGTGGTCTCTAGTTTTGTATTTGGTTTTCAGTCCACATTCCTGACTTCAGTCCTCATCAAGTCAGTTCTGCCCCAGTCTCTTGCATTATGAAAACTGATTTACATATCCAAACAAACGGCTCTCGAAGGGGGGATTCAGCCTGACAAAACATAAGTCATGCTCATCCTTTTTAGAGTTATTTTTGCATTAAAGAAAAGATTAACAAACAAAACTGAGGAGATATAGAAAGAAATGTCATGAAACTATTGGGAATTTTGAGAAACTACTCAACCATCCATGTACGTTCGTGAAGATGGGATTGGGGGAGGGAGATTTCCCAGTTGACACGTTTCTCCACTTGTGAACATGTTGAAAGATCACTCATATGTTTTCAATGAAGTCACTGACAGTCAAGAATGCTGGAGGCAACAGCTGTTGGAGATTGATTTACCCCAAGGCTATTTAATCTCTCAGCCTCTCATAAGGATGCTTGCTAGGGGGAAGGTAAAGAAGCACAACTAAAAAATGTATTACTTTCAGCAGCTGTTGTTATTCCTGAAAGCCAAGAATGGGTCAAAAAAATGTGATGAAAGTCTTGGATTGTTATCAGCTATAGGGGTGGCCAAAGCTTACTGCTTCCTTTGGGAGTTGAGTTTCCTTTGTGGAATGAAATACAGTAAAATCACTAACTCAAGAGGGCTTAGTTGCCTGGAAGTTACCGTGAAGTGTGTATGCGCCTTGGAATTTCCAGAATTATAAGTATATTATGTCAGTCTGGAGTGGTACAGGTTGTGAAAGGCGGCCCTTGTGTTCAGTAACAGGAGCTGGGACAATCGGGCAGCAAGAAAAGATAACATAAAACATTCATTAAAATAGTGGGGAAAAAAAGACTGAAAAGCAGAATGCAGCTGCTGTATGTGTCACTTAGTATTTCAGAATGTTCTTCCTCTGTGAAACTCTGGATTTTTATTAAATCACATTGTCCAACCATGCATTAGACCCCTACACTGTAAGACATTTGCCTACGTAGTTGAAAATGCAACACATGCATCTCCCAACAAAGCTTCTTTTTGTAACCATGTATTTTCCACATTTTGCTAGCAGAACTTTTGAGAGAGGAAAATTAATATGGACTGCATTTTCAATGCGGAAGGAAATAGATTAACATCTTTGGTTCACTGGGGACCTCATTGCTGTGAATATGTAGGATGCCTTGTGGCTTCTTGAAGTGCATCATTGGGTATAAAACTTATGTCTGTTCCCTCCAGCAATGCAAGCTGTTTGAGACAGTGTTCCATCCTGGGCATTAGCTGTCTAATGCCTGACACCTCATTCATCCCTTCAAATCCTTCCAGTGGATCACTCAGGATGTATCTACACCAGGGCTTTAGTTTGGATCAAGAATACACTTTTGAAGCAAATCTCCCATTATCCCCACTTACTGTGCTTTGGCTCCCATCATGAATCTGTCTTAGAGACTATGAGCCAAATTACTGTCAGATGTAACTGAAGTGGAAAGTGTGCTTTAGGAGCATTCCTTGTTGCACTGCACAGCAAAGGGGTCTGCAAGGCCAGACTAGAGCTAGTTCAGAGTAGAATAACCCTGAAATGTGAATAGTATGGACATTAGGTACTTAGTACTAGCTGTTTCATCATGCAGATTCACTCCTACCAGTCCACAAATCTTGCTGACACCCACATAGCCATGTAAACGCAGCAGTTAATTAACAGTCTCTTCATAAAGGCAAAAAAAACAAGAATAAAGAAAAAGAAAAAAAAAAGAAGAAAAAGAAAAGAAGAAAAAACAACATAAAAACATCAGGATATGGAAGAATGGATTTATGGATCTGAAAGTCACAGTTATCCTGAAAATTATTATGATCAGAGGAGGATGAGTATTTTTCATGTCATTGCTGTCTCCTAACATTAGAAGAGTTCTCAGGAACAACAGACAAGGCAGCAAAGACCAAAGAATTCAAAGATGGCATCCTTTGGGTAACATGGACCTAAAATTGCTTTGAGTACTTTTCAGATGCTGAAAAAATGGCAAAGCCATAGAAAAGACCATAATGCTGTAAAACAGGTAGCGTGCTTTTGAAGAGTATCTATGTATGAGTTGATCCTATGACAGCAGGCATTTGTACAGTGTTTATAGCCACACCACTCTAGCACAGGATTGTATAGGAACTGCTCATCACAGGCCTTGGGATTATTACTTAGTCCTGTCAACTTGATGCATATCTGAAGTTCATCCAACCTATTGAGAATTTTGTCTCTGAGAGAACTAGGAAAAAACCATTCTTGGTGAGTGGTTTGGGACTACCGGAAAGAAATTGTCAAATTACTGAAATTTCTTGTCCCACAAATACTTAAAAGAACAGAAAAGTAATTTTTCTTGTGGCTTTTCAGCAGTTCTCCCTCTGGGACAAAGTGGAAATGGGAAGAGGAGAAATGTAGAAATCAAGAAAAATTAATTATGGACTGTGTCCAACAGAATTAAATGACATTTTTTCTGCTGGTTACACCAAAGTTTGTATCAGGCAGTTTTGCTACAGTAGTCTTCAGGACATTTGATAGCTTCACAGAGGTCTGACTACACAGATATCCAATTCCCTTTTTTATCAACTTGCAACCAAGCGGGCAGGCGTTTTATGCTAGAGGTGGAATATTCAAGTCCTGTAGCATGATGGTCTTCCCAAACAAAAAGTGTCATGCAAAGATGATTTAATTTTCTAATTGCAGTCTTAAAAAAGAAAAAAAAATACTAAAGCTTTTGAACTAGAAACTAGATGGCAACAGTACTCTCTGGAAAAACAGAAAAAAGAAAATATTTGACACTTGCTTGATATTTACTGTATGGCACGCTAACAACACGTGTTTATGCTTACCAAAACTTCCACCAAAGTGCAACTACTTCTGGTCCATGGATAACCCTTGTCCTCAGAGGACCACCAGCACAGATGTCCGTGCTGTCCTCTGCAGTAACGCAGGTACAAAGCGAGGCTTGCAAGGAGCAGACCAAAGCTTCTGCTAATCTCACTACCTGTAGATCACAGCCTCTTCATGGGACTGTTCCGCAACAACTGAAAGATAAGGGATTTGTTCAGTTCCAGCTCCAATGTTTATAGAACTATGATCCAACCAAAATCCATCCTTGTGGGTCTTCAGGGTGGTTTTTTCTTTCCCAATATACCTTTCAGCATCTTCTCTTCAAGATACTCTTCAGGTATCCCTGTCCCTCATACAACTGGTTCCCCTGTCATCTTGCAACAGCAAGAAAGTGATTATGTTTTTTCAGTCACCAGATGAATAAACTTCTACACTTTACTTGAAAACAGTTTTTCCTTGTTTTTTTTAACCTCAATTTTGTCAGTTCTATTTGTTCAGGGAGGCATTTTTATTCTTCCTGTAGCTATACCCTAGAAATGCTCTGCAACATTGAGTATTCATGGACATACCTTGCTTCAGGAAAGCTTTTAAGTTGGCAGATAATGAAGTACCAACACCAGCACTGAAAGTATGAAGATGCTGTTATCTAAGCTTGTTCCATAGCACAACCTAAGTTCATATTCACCTCACATGCATGCTGTTTCAGAAGGAGCCTGCTCATGCAGAGTAACCAGAGGAGGAAAGCAAAAGCTGTCACACTCCCTCAGCCTGCAGCCAGCTGTCCCAATGCACCCTCGTCACTGCCTGGATACAGCCATGGCCATCCTGGTGGAGTCCTGTATTCCCACATCACGTCAGTCTTTGCAAGCAGCATCACATGTTCAATCCAGGGCAGAGAAATGGACGGGGATCTTTCCCACAAGGGCTCGGTGTAAAGGGAGCTGTAAGCAGCAGAGCCACTGGCCTCTTGCTGCTGTACCGACACGCGCAGCTCGGTCCCAATGACAGTGCGTAACAGATGTAGGCTTAGGGAGGGACCCATTTGTGGTGTTAAATATTTTAGTGTGTTTCTTCTCTGGTAAGTTATAGTAATAGCTGATGCCATTATAAACATGTGAGTTCAAGATGTTACAAATCAGATAAAGAACAAACTTCTCAGCCCTATCTGCCTCTTTTCTTAGACCTATTTCATAAACCTTGGTTCTACAGTACAAACGCCTTGATCAGTGCTGGAGCATGTGGAAAAATATAATTCAATTTCAGGCAGAGAGTCAGGATAGAAACACAACCTGGCAGGTCTCTTGTCATTTTAAAGCCTTCCCATATGCAATCACCCTTCTACTGTAGATGGAAGTCTTGGGGGCAAGAGACAGTTGCTTCTGTCTTGTTCTTAGGTGTGAAAATCAGTAGGGGAATGTGAAAGCCTTAGAACATACCATCCCAGAGTAGTAAGTCTCAACTTGCAAAGGAGACTCTAGTTAGGCAATGACAAATTCCTTCCTCTCATTAGGGACACGTTCCTCAGCATCAGGAGCCTTCCCTGGAATGTGTCTTTGAGCTCCAAGGTCATTCTGATGATGGAAAAAAGAAATCTTGATGGTCTAAAGCAAAAGCCTGTGAAGCAGCTTTCTCATACCCCACAAGCCACATGTGAAGGAACGATCAGCAGCCTGTTGGAGACTTGCAAAGCTATGAGCTGTGTTCTTACAGGGCATGGAGAGATCAGCTCCTGGGGCAAAACACAGAGAGGCAGATGAGAAATCACCCACATCAGCTGCCATTTAAAAACTGGTATCAGTGCAAAACAGTGTTTTCTACAAAACAGAACAAAAAGAAAGAACTTCTGTGGCCATTTCCAGTGGTAAGGATGCATCGGGTGATGGCAGAAAGCGAGGAAGTGGATGCAGTTCCCAGGCTCTGTGGTATAGCACTTTCCTGCAGTCTCTAAGGGACAGCAAGATAAACATGACAAATGAGGAAAAATACATAAAGTGTAGAAATGAACATTTTGAGTCACACAGTCTCATCACCCATGAATGAGAGGGACCTGGAAACTCAATGAATAGCGCTAAAAATGGCTTTCATCAATCTGTCCATGCCTCCACATCCAGAGACAATGAGCAGCTCAGAGTCACCAGGTACAACTATGACAAAAAGTAAGGGAACAGCTAAAAGGAATAGGAAGATAGTTGTGGTCTTGATATAGATTGTCATCCCTACAGAAAAAAGATTAAAATCATCAAGGATTCATAGGAAATATTGTTGAAGAGACTCTTGGAAATGTAATTAGTTTTATCCTCAAGGCTAAGGGATACAATTCAGCTGAATTTGGGAAAATTATGTTATTTGCCTGTAAGTGTCTAATTAATTTCAAACAAAAGTTTCACACTTCCTTCTAACACAAGAAGGTTTTGCTTTCCATTGTCAATGGCTGAGGACCAGACTAGACAACCTGAACATTTCAGGGCAAATCTAAGTTCCCTCTCGTCTTCTGGGATGTCTTGGTCATAAGGGGAAAATCCCAATTTCCATATCAGTTGATCTCTTTTTACTGAATGAGGCATTTTGCTGCTAAAAAAAACCAAACCAAAACAAAAAAAAAAACACACCAAAAAAACCACAGGAAAAAAAAAAGAAAGGCCACATTACATGTATGTATAAGCAGCAAGTGGAAACTTAAATGGGTTCGTGTTCATTTATATGTTACCTTCTCACAGTCAGCACTAGTCCCAATCTGACAGCAATGCTGTTTAAAAACAGTCAGATTGTTGTGTGAAGTTAGGTGTGGAAGTTCTCCTCCAAAATACCTCTTCATAAAAATGTCTTGAAGGAGACATGAGTTACAAATGTGTGTGTTGTGTGTACGTGTGTCTGCACACGTGATTTCAGACTGGAGGAAGGGGGGAGTGCTCTGTCACACAGGGGAATTTCTGTGCCCCAGATTATTGCAAATGGGGTGAAAAATGATAAAAATTAGTATGATGCCTGGTCCTATTTCTCAATTCCTCATGGAGCCTGGAGGCACAAACTGTTCAGCAGCTGGGCTGGGAAAGAAAATTCCCCTTCCATGAAACATTATAGCACAGTAGAGCACATTTACGGTTGCATAAAACTTTTCATGGCATCAGCTATTTTCTTTTGGGAAAGACAAAATACTTGAAAGCACAGCCTTGTTCTGCTGCTGCAATTTTCTAAAGAATTTTTTTCTTTTGCCCGAAAGAATAGCCAGTCATGAATATGCAATGTGTATGCAGGCACTGGGCAAGCCAGGAGAACAGGAGTCATTCCCAGGGAGCCTGCCTGCAGGATGTCCTAGAGGGGCTGGCCACATCCAGTGCCCATCAGTTTAGCATTGCACTGGAACTCGGCACAAACTAATGGCCTGTCGGAGGTGATCTGAACAAAGGTACCTAAGCACAATCCGGAAGTGCATTGCCCGAAAGAATCGATTTTAATACTGTTTTAAATTTCTCTTTACCCTCTGTCAGAAAAATCATAATGAGACAGCTGGATAAAAAGAGACAAAATGCAGGAAGCTTTTTGTGCTTTAATATCTAGAGACCAGAAGTGAGGGTTGTTTTGTTTGATATCTGTCATTCCTTTATCACTTCTGAAATTACGTTACCTATGTGGGATGTGGTGAAGACATGCATTTATTTGTCTTTCACCTTCCTTATCTCGAGGTCAGCATGATTTCAGAGTTGCTGCGTAACAAGAAGGCAGTCCTCTTCCAGGTCTGTATTGACTCTACAAGCAGGAGGACCATAAATGCTTCAACTCCTTGCACGTTCTTCAGAGAATAAAAAGAATAACCGAGAGCATTTATATAGATAGGATGAGTCACGAAGGAGCAGGTATCATGTGGGCCAGAAGAGGAAGAAGCACCTTTCCAAGACGATGTTAACTCTGGGGCTCTCTAGAATGTACTATGATCTTAGGAAGTGTGCCTGAAAACTGAGTTTGTCATGCTTTTCCTCATCTTAATGGGGCTTGGGTTGGGAGTCACTAGTTTATAAGATTTTCTTTCTACTATAGTATCATCCCAGCTCAAAACCATTGATTTGTCTAGCCACAACATACTGTTCTGAAGCAGGGAGTCATATATAAGTTTTAGGATGTTTAATTGGTGAGAAGGAAATTTTCAAATAATTTTTCACATTTGGTTACACAGCTCAAGACATTAATTTCTAGAGTGCCGATAAAAGCTGCAGGTACCAAGCCTTTCTAGAAAATAGGTCCCAATATTCCCTACCAATATTTGCAATTCTTTCAAATTTTAGAAGCTGATTTTAAACCTACATTTTTAGAACAGCTCCTTGAACTGGCCTCCACTTTATACCATCCACATCTTAACCCTTGTTCTATCTTATCAACAAAGTTGTTTGTGTAGAAATAAACTCCAGAGGCCATGTTCTGAGATTTCTAACCCTAAAGTGAGCCAATCCTTTGACGTCAGTTGGTCAAACGAAATTTTATCTGCATCTGCATATGAACAAGACAGCAGATACCTCTTCCCTAGCCTACAGGATTTAAAAGGCATGGGATGGGACATTACAAGACTGTCCAGTTTTGGTTTTTTATATTGAGCATTATTTTTTTTCTCTAAATGGAATGCACACAATCAGAAAAAGTGCAACCATCATATTCCCAGGAATAAGTAAACCTGAGATACCAGCAGAAGGGTTCATCTTACTTTTTTCAGAAGGAATGCTTCAAGATACTAACTGATAGATATCATCTTCCTGTCTGAAACCAACTGTCATGTCCATTACCAGCATCTGCGTAGGTAGAGAAAAGTATTGGAAAAGTCAGAAGGTTAAAAACGCAGCAAAACAGAGAACTTAGCCTGCCTGACAGGTTGGGCAACCTTGTAGAACTTTGTCTACCCTTAAGAAAAGGCAAGCTCTACCTAGAAACGAACTCTTTTAATGAACACAAGTATCATGCAGCCAGGTTGTCTTTCCATCTTGCAATGGTATTGTTGCAACATTATGCTTTTCTTTTTTTTTTGCTTTTTTTGCTAGGTATAACACTGTAATTTAATGGACTAAGAGTTTGAAGTCACAGTGCTTGACTCCTCACATGTTTTGTGACTTTCAGTACACCAGCACTTCAATTCCCACTTCTTAGTCTTCAAAGGTATTTGGTATAATACACAGAAACGGTTAGATGGCTACTCTGGGTCTTGGAAGATGTTTAGGGGGTTGAATCAACCTGACTTTCAGCAGTGTAGATCCGCTGAAGACATGATTTTTTGATAATGTGTAGGGAAGAGAATGAAAATGTCAGACACAAAGCCAAGATTTACCAATTCAAACTCTTTGGTCAAGAGGTCTCCCTTTTTTTTTCTTCATTTTTTTTTTTTCCCCCCTGTTACAGAGAACATTATAGCTGTAGTTACTACTCAGATCTCAAGAGCTTACCACATCCATGCAGGTGAGATCCTGTCCTTTGACAGTCTGTCTTTCATTTGAATGCTGTCCAAGCACCTGAATTTAGACTACATTTTTGAAACATCTAACATCTCATCATAGTATCCTTAGTAATGATCTTCTTCGGCAATGTTTTTAAACTATTATTTACACTGTGTTGTAAAACTGCTGTATAAGAAATACTGAAAACTTCTTCTAGCATTGGAGGTTTGGCATTTCTTCCAACTAAGCAGCTTCAGAGATGCTAAAAGCAGGCTCCATCAGACTAGATGTGAGTGTTCACAGTGTAAGCATCTACATTTATGTTCATTGCCTAAGCAGCTTTTAGTCAGTGACGAGTTACTAGATGTAATTTAGGGTATGCTTTCATAGTAAAATACACTCTTACATCTGGCCCAGTGAATCACATCCTAAATGCAATTGACTTTATTGACTAGATCGCCACCAAATTTCAGAGGAGCTTAGACACCTCACATGCACACATTGTGCATTGCAGACACCTAAAATTAGCAGATATAAATCCCACATTAGGATGTCATTTTCATTAAAACACAAAGGAAATGACACTTTCTAGATAAATCTTTTAATATACTCTAAGGCAAAGCTTGTCATTTGGATTCTTGTTATTGAAAGCTAAAATGTAAATTTCCATCACTCTTGGGTACACTTAACTCGGTCCCAACACCATTGTGACCCATACTTTTCTCTAGCCTTCTCTCCACATTGTTGGTTGAAGCTGCTCCTTACCCAAAGAGATATTTTTCAGCACTATGAATTCAGTTGGGATTAGCCCAAATTCTCTGGAGTTTCTCAGAGATGCTCATGCAAGTGCTAGTTCTCTTTCTTTTTTTCCCTTTTTAAAGAAGTTGGCACTGCTTTATCTCACATACCCAGAAGAAGGGAAGCAAGGGAAAAAGCTCCCAAACACTGTGACGAGTTCTCCCCCTTCAAAGAATACCAATGTCAACATCACACTTTGATCCTCACAGCCAGCCAGAAATGTTTCAGAAAAGTCTTTATTCAAATATTTAAGAACTTACAGAGAAGATCCACAGCAGGTGACAAAATTTAGAGGCTGTACAACTCAGTTCCATAATAAAACACTGCTCTCCTTATGCTTAGCTGCACCGCACTTCGCTCTCAGAGCAAAGGACCTTTCACCCCGGTATAGATCTGGGATAACCCTGCCAAACTCAACAGAATTAAAAGGCTGTGAAATAGAGTAAATCACAGCCACAGCAACTCATTTAATTTTAGCAGAGCTACTCCAGGTTCCCAGCAGTCTAACTAATTGCTTGGCCTTGTTCCACTTTCCCTAAAGACTGAAGCATCCATTTTTTTCTCTATCAAATATTAAAAGGAGCCTATGTATTGCTTGTCAGATGATGCTTAACAAACTGAGCCTCCTACAGCAGCTCCTCTGTAGCCCAACCCCAACTGCAGCTCTAGGCTTTGTCTCTGTCCTAACCCTAACCCTAATCCTAGGCCTAAATCAAGGCTTTGACTAAATCTTAGCCCAAGATCCTCAGGCATGGCCCGGATGGAAAAGTTTTGATGGGAGACTTCCCTGTGCAGCCTACCCCTTTCTTTGGCAGCCCCCTGCAGCCTCACTCCAGCTCAGTATGGGTTTTATTCAGGAAGAAGCTAAAAGGCATTAAGGTGACCAAAACAACAGAAAACCAGAAATGCACCCAAGAGTAAGGTGAAAAAAGCAAAACACAGACAAATAGCAGCTGAGAAGGGTAACTCTAAGGGCAGCAGCAGTAAGGCAGCGTCCCAACAGCTGTACTCCATCCACTCCCATATTTTCCAGTCTATTTATCTTTTAATAGGTGACATTCCCTGTCATGCCCTTCAAACCTCCCAAGTTTATTGCTGTTTGCACAGTGTAGCTTCCGTCCCCAAAGGCTATATGCCTGACAGGGGAAGAAGTGTATGTAAATAGGATTTTTTCCCTGTATTCCCCCTGGCAGGCAGGCGGCTGCGTGTCTTCCATTCTGAGATCCGACAGTTATGAAAACTTGCCAGCTACACTGGTGGGGTCTGGGGCCAAAACGGTAGCAATCTACTGGAGGACACTGAGACACAACAACTGCGACTGCAAAATCATTTGAGTTGTGGCTAGACAGCTCAGGGCTCAGGCTCTGCATAGGGTGGGTACAAATCCCAGACTGATGGGAGAGAAGGGAGATTTTAAAGTGATTTGGTGCCCTCTAACGGCAAGGATGCCTTTTTTACCAAAATGCTCTAAAGACACTTTAACCCCCAAACGGTCACTGCCATTGATAACAAGCTCAGTTCATGTGGCATAGTCTTATTTTCTAGCATTAGTTTACTTGGCTTGCTTCACTGATAGGTTCTCTCTCCTACTGGCTAGTTTATATTTCCAGTTATCATCTGGGCTTTGTAGAGGCTGAAGCATCTCATGAATTCCAATAGCTGAGATCCTACTAAGTTTTATGTACACTGTGAGGACATGGCTACCCTGCCAGCTCTGTCACATCAGGAATGATCTCTGTTCACCCTGCCTGAGCGGCACCCTACGCTGCCAGAAAAGTCTGCTGGTGCTATGGTGGGAACATGCATTTTTCATCTGTGGTGACCAAAAGAAGGACGAGGCAGTGCAGAACCTGTGCATGCCTTTTGTGCAGATGGATTTGATGAACTACAGAGTATATTTCTTAAAGATTCAGGATTTAGTGGAGTGCAGTGAGCAGCTCAGCGTTCTCTCTAGTCACTAAACTATTCACTTTCTGGAGTCAGATCATGGGTTCTAACTTCAGAAGCACATCAACTGCCCACTTGTCAGGCCAGATTGCCTGGGAAAAATGGAAAATTAGAGAGAAATAGAATGGTTTACGTAGATTTTGCCTTCTCCTCTCCTGCTGCTCTCTCACTCCAAGCTGGTGGTGTTGTCTCTGACGGTTTTCTTATCATAGAATCATAGAATCATTAAGGTTGGAAGAGACCTCCAGATTCATCTAGTCCAGCCGTCGTCCCCCCCACCTATTACCGACTAAACCATGTCCCTAAGTACCACATCCAACCTTTCCTTAAACACCCGCAGGGACGGTGACTCCACCACCTCCCTGGGCAACCCGTTCCAATGCCCGACCACCCTTTCCGAGAAGAAATTTCTCCTCATCTCCAACCTAAACCTCCCCTGGCCATCAGGGGACATTTTTTAAGGTGCATGCACATGGAGCAATGCAGGTAGATGCAAGTTTCTGTGCACTTTCTGTGCTCTGGTTGAACAGAAGGTAACTGCAAACAGGATGTCTTTTGTTCACATCGTGGTGTGCTAAAATTAATAAGCCCTGAAAGAGCTGCAGAAGAATCGTAAGGTGCTAAGTGGCTGGGTGATAATGTAACAGATGTAATTCAGCTTAGATAAATCCAAAACAATGAACACAAATAAAACCAAATACAACTCTATCTAGATACAGTGATAGCCTCTAAATCAGATTTTACCACTTGGAAAAGTGATCTTGTAGTGATTGTTCATGCAGTGACACTGGAAAAAGCAAACTGAATCACTGAAGAAAGAGCAAATTAGACAAACATCATCATGACATTATGTTCAAATTCTTTGGTGTGTCTAGAGCTATCTGTGTCTCTGGCGATCACAGCTCAACATCAGACAGTAGAACCAGAAAGCATGCAGAGAAGCGTGACAGAGATGATCAACAGCATAGAATAATTTCCATACAAGAAACAATTAAATAGTCAGATGCACAGAATCATGAAAGATGTGGACAGAATATTTGAGAGAGACTATCTGCTGGTTTTCATACCACAAGAACTAGGGGCACCAAATGCTTTTAAGCCACAGGTTTAGAAAAAGAAAGTGATCCTTTTTCTCACACACCCCCACCCTCCACTAAGTGTTGAAATTAATTGCCACAGGATTTTTTGCATTAAAGATGAGCTGGACCTATGCCTGAAGGATGGATGCATCAAGATCTATGGAAGCATGTTAGATCTTGAGTTCAGGGATTTCCTATCACCCATGGCTGAGAGCTAGAAGGAGGAATTCAGAGAGTTGGACAGAGAAGCTGTAGTGAAGTTCTTGTGTCATGAAGGAGCGTCCTCCTTAGAGGGTCACTTAGAGGAAAATGTGACTGAGGTGATATTGCCCTTTAAAGAGCTTTCTGTCCATGACTAAACACTTCTACTGCATCGTGACACTGCTGCAGAGAGAAAGACATCTTAAGCTATTAGAGCATTATGGCTCCACACCCTCAGGCATGTGAAAACCAAGTGCTTCAGCACCTTTCAGGATTAGGCTGATAGAGATGAGAGGAAAAGACATTCTGGAGCAATAAGCTATTAAAAGACCAGATAAATAATTTAGACAGAGACATTCTTTGGTGTGGTTGAATATACTCCTGGAGCACGGTTACTTATCTCCTCTTTGCTGTTATACACCTGCACAAGTGGCATTTTGGGAGGTAAAAATCCCTGTATGGCTCTACTGCATGATAGCCTGTCAGTGTTTTTCCTTCAGGCTCTCTGTTTAGAGGCTCTTACACAACATAAATTCTGAAATATAGCAACAGCTGCCTTAGTCTGCCACATCTGGATCCATCACATACAAGTGCCTTATGAAAATACTCTACCAAGACTCTCATTCAGGGGTTCATTATAACTCCCAGTAAAGAAGGAATTTTGTTTGTGAGAAGAAGGGGAAGAGTAAGACAAGGAGCCTACAGCCTTCCCTGTGTACAGAACATTAAGGCCCAACCAGAGCGTTCCCTCAAAGACCAGAGGAGTTTGGTCCCTCTGCAGTTACTAATCACGAGAGAGACCAGGCAGAACTGAATGTTGCAGAAAGCTACTATACTCTTTCTGGAAAATCCTACAAATCTGAATAGGGATTAAACCAATAATATGGCAAAAGCAGAATAAGAAATGAGATCCCTGCCATTATGCAAACAAAAAGAAGCAGATTGCTCAGCCTCCTGCACAGTGACTCCGATGCTGTTTCAGAAAAGGATGTTTTAAGATGCTGCTTCACACTCAGTCCTAAGGAAAGGGGCAACATCCCTGAACTGTCCTAGATACCCCACTGGAAAGTCCCTTCCACAAAAAAAAACCCTCCTCAAAATGAGTTAGAAACTACATGAAAGCCAGAAAAAAAACAGTGTCATCCTTTGCTATGTACTCTACAGAACTTTCCTCTAAAGCATGCACTAAAGAATGCTTCCCAAAGAACATAATTTCTGCCTTGAGAAAAATACCCCATGCTATTCCCAACAACAGGGAAAATACCTGTACACCACTCTCGGTAAGTGTTATGTCTCAGCCATATCCGAACCTACAACAGGCACAGCCAGAGAGGTTAAAATGCTGAAGTATTGCTTCATCTGGTGGTGCATGCGTGCCTCCTTCTGTGCCTGGCTTTACTTCAGACCTGGAGCAAGAACTTGGACACAGCACAGATTTTCTGTGTCCTTGTCACAGACAGGTGTATTATGTGCTCACATTCCAGCAGTGCTGGTGGCCAAGTGCTGTAAGAGCTTCTGTTACCACAATAACTACACATCTCCCAAGTTTTGAAACATCAGCTCAAGATGCTCCCAACCGTTCAATGGCAGTTTATTTTTCTGGCAGTGACCACATGGTGGTGGTGTATCACCATGAGTTCAATGTTCGGTTCTGACTCCCAGGAACTGAACACTTGGTTAAGGAGCTGGAAATTTACAGCCCAGCACATTTACAAGGATGCTTGTAGAGTGAGCCCTCTAAGCCCACTTTACCTCTGAATTTATACTCACTGCTTAAGTGCTTTGCTTACAGGGTTGTGTGGCTTTCCAGTCAAAAATATCCTAGAGTTTCCCTAACAACAGATGTATGTCCCAGCAGGTGTATCCAAATGCAGCAGTATTTGGAGTCACACACAGAGAATTTAATTTATTTGTCCATCTGATTTATCTCCCAACCTGTTTTTCTTTTTTTATTTTTTTAACAATCCTTCAATACTCTATCCACTTACCAGAAAAAAAAGCACTTCTGAGAACTCCTTTAGAGTCAAGCAATGTTGAATGCTCATTCTTTCCAACTGCTTCCAAAAACTCTTCCTCCATAGAGTTTTTCAGCCACGCTTCACCAAATGCAGGTGCTAAAAAGAATATGTACCCACCTTCACCGTGCTTTTCAGCTCATTTACAATATAGGCCCTAAATTAGCTACTGTATGTCCTTGGCTGAATGTGGACTCTGACAGCCTGATCTAACACACAGTGAAGTCAATGGGAGCTTTTCAGTTTTTCCTCATTTGGCCCTGAATCAAGTTCAAAGTTGTCTGGTTCAGGAGCAAGATCCTCTGTGTTTGTACAAAGATGATTATTCTCCAATATGGATGTAGGTTACAAAAAAATTCATTAGGACTTTTTGCACAAAAGGAGCTGTATGTAACAAAGACAGCATGTCTCAAACCAACAGAGACATTAGCTCCAGTTTAATTGGTTTGAAACAAGGGCAGATCATCAACAGGGACAGGAGAACTGGTTTGGACTTAATGAGAAATGCATCATTTCCCACTCACAAACTTTCTCTGCAAACTAACTCTGAACTTTTAGAGTCAAAACTATTTTAATGACCTTTTTCCTTGCATTGTCATGAGCCTTTCTACTTTTATGTTCTGTCAAGGATCAGAGAAATACACACCACCACAGAAAGAGGGCTCTTTTTGCCAAAGGAGAGACTACATGAAGAAAATATAAGAAATGCCATGAAATATTGTAGTCCTGGATATTTTCTAGGCCAAATGCACACAGGCTCTGACAGTTCAGATAGGCCACTCTAACAACATTCTGCCTTCTGACTGGAAAATTGTTCTGTGCCTTGGAAGTGTAGTGTGTTTGGTATCACATACCTTTTTTTTGGTACAGGCAAGTTTCAGCATGCCTTCTTAAAATCTTTGGAACTGGATCAAATATTAACCCACATCCACCTATTTCAAATACTTATTAGATGTTTCAAGTTCCCATGCAGCTGCTGCACACCCAGGAAGAACTGAAATTCCCCAGATACCTGCCTTTTTTTTTTTGCTACTGAACATTTGTGGATCCACCCAAGTCCTCATAATACAAAGGAGATAGATGTCTACGTTTTCTGACTGTCCAGACTTTAGGGCCATCTCCATTAGTGTTTTCAGAAAACACTTACTGAATCAGGCCTCTCTGGAAGGCTGACATACAGGACATTCTGCCCTGCAACTGAAACCTGGTGAGTTAGAGCTCTAAGATCATTGGGTTCTTCAGGTTTGTTCTGTTTGCTTTGGAGTAGATCTTGATTCAAAAATCCCTACTGCCTAGAGCAGATGCTGAACCTGGCCAATACAGTATTTCAAGGAGGTCTTCCCTGTTAGAATGGTTTTTTGCATACATTATCTAAATATCCAGAAAAAAAATGTTGGAAATAGCTCTAGCACCTGTGATTAATATTCTCAGCTGAGAAAGCAAAGGACAAAACTTAGGCCTGTATTTCCCCAAAATCCACTGCAACTGAAGCAAGGGGGGTATTGGTATGGTTGGAAAGGAGGTATCACTTTGTACACACCATTAGGTGCCTGATTCAGATCTGTAGAGGCTTCTAGAACACGGATGCTGCAAAACAGCTCAATTGTCCCTGAGTACCTCAGCTTAGGCAGAAAACGTAATTTAGAAAGTAGAATATGGCAGAAATTACACCAGTTATATCTGTGTCTAGATTTTCTCTTTTTCTGAAAATGTATGGTCTTTCTAGAGTTTTGACATTAAGTTCATCCAGAAGCGCTAGCTGTACTCAAAAGGTATGAGGTGTTCAATCCTCCTTCTGAAGATACTCTGTCCTCCCAGTGTTCTCCACTTGATCCTTCTCTGGGCCTGATGTGACCTCTGCAGTGTTCTAAAGGTGACATAAAATCCTTCAATGCTTGTACTACAGAGTCTAAAGATAAACAGGGGTACTACCTGCAATGAATCTGCTCCTGACAGTCCCATAATGCCTTACTGACAAGGATTACTTCAGAGACACAGAAATATTCTCATGGCTTTCCATGACAAAAGATCAATGTCTTGTCCAGAATTGCACAAAGAGACAAGTCAAGCTGGGATGAAACACCCACTCTTCTGCTTATTACCTTGCATAAACACAAGTTGAGACAGCGTTAACCAAAGCAGAGAGCTCAGAATTCCTTACCTGCGTAGCACCAACCCGCACGTCCTTTCTTTCTCCACCTTCCCCTGGCACCACGGACGAACCCCCTGCCTTCCAGTAGCATGCCTATCCAGGAAACCCACATTGCATCTGCTTCTTCAGTTTGGGTAGTCTGACCTTTTCTCAGGCCGCAATTTATCCATCGGTGTCTGCCCAAAGGAAACCTCTTGGGGTGTATTTTGCTGCTGTCAGTTATCACGGCCCGTTGTGCTTACCAGGGAATGGATACCGAAGGTTCAGTGATCCCTTAACAGTGTGGGTGGAGGAAAGGAGCGGAACCAGGCGAAAACTGTGCTTTGATCCTGAATGAGCCAAGGACAATTTGCTCAAATCACTTGACCCTTTGTGCTGGAGGCAACCCAGCTGGGAAACTGAGAGAAAAGAACAATTTCACTGCAGATCAAACGTAGCATCTGAGCTGAGCTCTCCTGGGCTACTGAGTTACAGTGGCTAAAACACCTCAACTGAGCATAGGATCTGATTAAAACCTGGGAAAGGAGCTAGAATTAACAAAATTAGGTTTTCTTTATAAAAATGCTTAGCAGAAGCTAGGCTCAGAGACACTGCTCTGTATCATCAAAGCTAATAATTTCTTTTCAGTGCTGGGGCCTGTTGGCCAGGCACCCCCGGAGATCTTAGTTAGAAATATACATTACTGTTTATCAGACAAACCTTTCCCTGGATTAATGTCATGGCAGCTCCATCTTTTCTTCTGCCATCGGATGTATCCCAGACCTGGGAGTGCAGATGGGCATATGTGGATGAGTATTCATGGGGCTTTTCTCATGGCAAGCAGGAGCTTTCCTCTCACCTCTAGGTGCAACATAAGTACAAAAAAATACACCAGCTAAAAGTGACTAGCTGACCCCCAGCATGCTTTATGCTGTCATGTGGCCCTCAGCATTTTCCTCAAAGCTTAAGCATCTCTGTTAAGAAGTTGTGGTAAGCCACTAGTTCTGCTTAGGAGAAAATTTGAGGTGCATTCATATCAGCCTGCTCTGCTTGCAACCCATCTGAGATATTCTTGGGCTAAACAGTTAACACCCTCTCTCATCCTCCCTCAGTATATTCCTCAGCGTTGACAACAACAAGCCTTCGCACCACTTACTTACCATCAGAGACACACAAAGCAGGGTTCCTCTGACCAAATAGAGGTGTTTCCAGTGTATTCACTTCACTTCAACTAAAATTAGAGTCAAAGAAAGTTAACGACAAATAGATCAAAGTGAATCTTTAGTGAATGTATGTAAATCAAAGCCCACATGTTGTGTAGGACTCACCTGGCCTAACAGATGGTGTCTCTGACACAAGTGTCTGTATCTCAGGTAGTATCTGCTCTGTGGATGGTCAACGGAGATGCAGCCAGCACAGTCAACGAATATTTTGATGAGATCGATCTGACCAAATGTAGAACATAGGCATGCACAGAGGTGAACTGCCTCCTGAACACCACTGAGTCTGTGAAGCAACCCCAGGGTGGCTTGCTGGGTTGTAGGGAGATACCCCCACCCAGGCGCTGCCAGGGTAAGTGAGTAGAGAAGCTTGTGACACCCCAAACTGTACTGAGCTCTGAATTGTCATATTCATTCCTTTATACAGCTGTCAGTCAGGAATGATTGTAGCATGCACAGGCATATTTATTGAACAAAGTTTCAGCAGTGTTGAATAAACCTGTGTGACTGCTATAGCATCACTCAGAGGGGAGCCTTTACAGCATCCAAGGTGTAGTATTTTTAATGAAAAGTAGAAATGAACAGCGACTACAAACAGCATCTGTGGACCTTCTCTCTTTTTTCTGTTATGCTAACTTTTTTTTGACACTCTATCAGGTGTTAAATGCAGTATCTGGAGGCAAGAGATTGACTTCAGAGCCCTAACACAGCTCCAGCTGAGCATCATGTGCTGCTCTGCAGAGTCCCTGATTGCTCCCTGGGTGCTACTGAGTACAGGGCTGAGCAGAGCAGTCAGTGCCTTCCCTTTAACATCCTGCTGGAAGAACTCCTGCACATCAAGCCATTAGACCGTCTAATAGGAGTAATAAAGCTGATATCAGGTACATTTATTTTAACTATACAATAAGGCACAACGTTAAAACTGCAAAGTGCCAGCCTGGTTTTCCGTAGTACATAATATGTCTTGCACTTTTTACAGTAACCAGCAAGGCATAAACATGTCAGAAAGACTACCCAGGATGTAGAAATATTCCTTGCAGAGCCACATAAGGAAAGGCAGACACCATTGTTTAAAACCAAGCATGCACAATTAACAAGAAAAATATTGCCAATAAAAAGGGAAAAGATGGCCAGTGAGTATAATTAGATGAGATAGTTCAGGGTGTTGGTTTGGAAGGAAAATGGCAGCTAGAAGTTACAAAAGCACTTTCAAGAGAACCGGTGTTTGTAGCTGCAGCTTCACAGAACCTTGTTATGTGCAAATGGAGCTTTGCAGAGGCCTCTTGGCTGAAGCTCATGTTGAGTGTATGTCAGAGAAGAGTTGAGTGAGACCCCAGAATGGTCATAGATTTGGTTTTCTGTGGGAAAGGATATCTGTTGTTATTTATCTCCAGTAACTGGTCAGACCAGACGGTGTTTAGGTGTCAAGGTTTCAAAACTGGGACCTAAAATATACCTTGTCAAAATTCCCATCAATTCATTGCCTAAGTATTTCTGAGGACTTGGACCTAACCGATTTGAAAAAGGATATAGGCAAGCAGAACAGAGAGACTGGGAGTACAATATATATCATAGCGTCCAGATTTTTTCATTGCTCTTTACTCATGCACTGAGCAGCTGGTACAGCTTCCTACCATCCTCATCTGATTGCTGTTTCACCAGAGTCAGTCCCCTGGTCCTGACATGCCTATCCCCATGAAACACCTCTGAGGCAGGAGAACATGAACTGCCCCATTGGGAACTAAGATGCAAATTCATATGGCCATATGGAAATGCTGTGTTAAAACAAGCACTGGGCCTCATGCTTTTGTTTAAAATTCTTTGTGACTGAACTGTTCACCACCTCATTGCATGTAGGAATACAGATCATCTCTAGTATCACCTCGTTAACAAACAATTCAAACTCAGAGGGTTCAGCTCCAAAAGGTATCCATATGGGAAGGTTCGATGAAATCCAAGGACTGTGTTGCAAACAGCTGGCAAATATACAGAACTACAGGCAAGACTGCAAGCAATACAGCAGTGAGCACTGCAAACTCAGTATGGGTAGTGTCTTTTATAATGTAAACGTCCTCAGTGCTTTGCAGCAAGAAGCTATAAATGTTTTATAACACTTTAATTGAAAGCACATAAAACTGAAATGATTTGAAAGAAAGAATCCATGAGTGTATAGTCAGTGTAGAAGAGACATAGAAGCAGATCTGTGTCAAATTCCATTTTAAAATATACGTTGAGTGGGTTGATCTGGAAAATCCTTGAATTGCACAAAACAGGTCTGGAAGAGACCTCAAAGACTCATGTAGCCTAGTGCTCATGTCTCAGAACAGAATCGAAGCAGCTCACAATGTTTTCTTAACCACTCTTTAAAGCCTCCAGTCAGAGTGTCCCAGGATCTTCTTAGGTAGGAAAAAATCTCTTCTTTGATGGAGAAGCTCAAAAGCTCAAGGTCAATCTACAGCACACCAAGAAAAAACTTAAATATGTGAGGTACCTTCACCAAATGTCTTCCGTCCCCACGCACGACTTCTGCTCTGTAGTGTTCAGAGTAGCGTACTGAGTATCATCAGCTGACAACTTATCTTCTTTGGTAGGCATACTTGGCCACAAGGCTTGCAGCTGTTTTCAGCTGGTGAAACCATACCAAGAAATGGACTCTTTACCTAGAGAGGAATGTATCTTGTCTGTAAATCTGAAAAAGCATAGTAACATTCAAAGCCAGTTTTCATCCCTGGAGGAAGCCTGTGGTGACCCCGGGGAGGGTAAGGACAGATTAGGTCAGTCACAGAGGAGCACATCCACTCTCACAAGAAGAGATGGGCTTTGCTGTGGCAGATCTCAGCTGATACCTCTCACACCCTATTCTAAAAAAAAAAAAAAAAAGATAGATGTATGAGGTGGTAAAAAGGGCAGATTTTAAGATAATTTGCATAGGATAGCCTGTGTTTTCTAATTTGACAAATTAGTAACAATTGTATGTGTAAGAAAACAGAGCTGAACTACAATTAATTACTCCCTTATTACACGAAGTGCTCTCCTTTTTTATTTAAGTAATAAGGGCCAACTATCTAGCAAACATGCTGTGCTCTATTCTGTCAGGTTTCACTGACAGTCTGTTTTGTGCCCTGCCCCTAGGGCAGTGCAGCTGTGGTCTGTCCTGCACCAGGCTGGATTGCAAATTTTGCTTTACCCTGCTTAGTAACTGAATGTAGATGAGTTTAATAAGAGAAGTTCTGCTAGTGATTTCCCAAACTATACATGTTTTGCTCTTTAAGCAAATTTGGTGTGTGAGAAGGCAGAAACTTTACTGCTTTTGCTATGGACACCTTTATCGTGGATATCTTTACAAAGCATTTTGCTAAGTATTTTGATTGTAGGACTCCATGAATATTAGAACATGTGAAAATAAGAGTCACTGTACAGAGTCAGATCACCTCCAGCAGTTTCCTGCCTTTGCAAGTGGCCAAGAGGGTTCTTAGGGTAAAGTTTTAACTGTGGGGGGCAAATATATAATGCTACTTCCCTGAATATTTTATCTGCCAACAGTTAGCAGGGCAAAATCTTTGTGAGACAGCAGTCACATCTTTATGTTCAGTAGCCCTCAATGGATTTTTCCCTCCATAAACTCGTCCTGTTTCCCTCTGAATCCACATAATCTGCTAGTCAGCTCTTGAATCCACATGAGACACCCTCAACAACCTGTGTTCTGTTGCTCCACAGCTCAGCCACACAACGCCTGAAGAGCCGTCTCTTTCTGTACACTTTGAACTTGTCATTTGCTAGCCTCATGTGATGCCCACTAATCCGTTTCTTGGAAAAGATAAGGAATAATAATTACCTATGTACCCACTTCTGACCACTCATGGTTTTATAGACCTCTATCATATATCCCCTCAATAGTCCCTGAGGTCTCCTAATCTGCTTAATTGTTCCTTGCAGAGAAGTTGTTACATACCTTTATCATCCTTGCTGCCTTTCTCTGAGCCTTTCCCAGTCTTATTATATCCCCTTTGAGAGACAGGGAGCAGAATTGTACACCAAGAGGTGGTATTTACATAGAGAAGTACTCATCTACTCCACTGATCATCCCTTTCCTAAAACCTCCTAGTATTAGATTTGGTTTTTCAAGTACGTTGAATATTTAGACAATTTTTACAAATATACTATCTATTATACCCCAAGGTCTTGTTCCTGAGTGATAAAGTTATATCAGCTTATCATTTCATACAGAAAGCTCAGGACAATTTTTACCTATGTGTATTATTTATTCAAACTGAATTTCACCTGCCATTTTATTGCCAGAGAAATCCTATTTAGATTTCTTCCGAGCTGAACTTTGTTTTCGTTATCTTAACTTTGTTTGCCATTTTTTCTCAGATTGTTGATAAATATGTTGAGAAGAATGGGCCATAGCACATCTCTTTTTAGATCTCCACTGGTCATGTCCCTCTACTATGACAAATGATCATTTATTCCTGTCTTCTCTTTCCTATCTTTTATCTAATCCTTTGTCAGAGAGCTTATGCTGAAATTCTCATGGCTATATGAGCATTTTTAAAGATTATGTCAGCCAGAAGAGTTGATTTTCATCATTAATTTCTGCCTGATAATTTTACTTAAATACAGATCCAGCATTAGCTCTCAGAGGTTACCACGTGAATGTCAGACAGTCTGGCAGATACCATGTGAGTGTTATCCCAAGATAAATATCCTCTGCTTTTCAACACCATCCTCCTTTCCATGTCCTTCCCATCTTTGGAAGAATCATGGTATCACAGAATAGCTTAAGCTGGAAGGGGCCTCGGGAGGCCATACACCCTACTCAAAGCAGGGCTATCTTTGGTGTTTGATCAGGTCCTTCAGGGCCTTTCCAGCCAAGTTTTACATATCTCTAAGGACAGACAGACCACATACCTTGAATCACATTATACATGAGAAGACAACTGGAGTCAGATTAACTGAAGCATATATATTTGGGGTTTCTCTAACATAAGACACAGCTACATTTCCCTTTGTTTTTCGGGCGTAATGTTCTTCTCCCATCTCACATTGTACTGGTGCTTCGAATGATGCATATTAGGACAATGTTGGTGGGATGTCGTTACCTAAATACAGATATTTGCCATCTGCGATGTCCTAGGGTAGTCCTCTCAGCTTCCAGCTCAGGATTCTGAAAAGCACAAGTGTCTTGTAAATCCTGTATTATATTGATCAGCACTTAGGAAGATGTCTTAGACACCTAAGGGCATCTCAAATAGCATAGATACTGATGTTTAGTCAACTAAGTCATCGTAATGGAGCACAATATTTCCTCCTCTCCCCTTTCTGTTTGTTAAATTCACTCTAGGCAAAATCCATTCAGGTTTGGCTCTTCATCTGAAGTGGAGAGAAGACAATTCAATCACACCTCTCTCCTCACAACATCACTACTATCAGTAGATGCAGGCCAAAGATAAATTTCTTGCTACTCTTCCAGTGGAAGAGTATAGATTTTCTACTGCAGTGTACCCATGCAAGTCACTCTCTTTTGCACCATAAACTAATGCTGAAGTGATGGCAGTCAGCAGAAGCATGGTTCCTAGGGCAGTGGGAGTACGGGTCTTGGCTCACGAAGAGCTAAGATCTTGCTTGTCCCTTAGCTGCGCAGAGGCATCATTCTCAATGCGCATCTCAAACCCAAGTCTAAGATACAAATAATATTATGATAAGAGAAACTATGGGGAGCTCTTCCCCTTGCTTATGGGTTACTTTATTTACAAGCTAAAAATACAAAGGCAAATGGGAAACTCAAGGACCACAAAAAAACCGTGTTAATATAAAATGAGCTGGTGGCTCAAAAATATTTATTTTGGTTTTCTTCAGGAGTTACAATTTTCATTGATGTCTTCTGCACACATTGTAAGCACAGCAGGAGCCTTTTTTTTTTTTAAATTCTGACAATCCACCTGAAACTCTGCTCTACTTTACAGAAATCAAACGTTGCTGCAAATGATAAGTTAAATGAAGCCTGCGTAGTGTGAAAAAGGTTGTATTGGCCTCTGAGCAACAGGGAAACAATTCTGCATCAAATGGATTTAATTAAATGGAAGTTTGTGTTTACTAATGTGAGTTGATCTGTGAAACAGTGAAAGAGGGGAGTGTGAATCTTTGTTTTGTTCTATTTGGATTATGCTAACAGGAACTAACTTAGAAATTTTGATCCTTTAACTCAACGCGCTAAACAGGACATTCCTTCCCATTTCTCACAGATCATGCAATCCCCTTGAGAGAGTGACTGAATCACCTCTTAACATCTTTTTTCTGTCCTCTCCCCTTATGAAGAGAACACTTCCATTTTCCAACATTAATTTATTTACAACCAGCCTTTGTCTGTTGTTTTCATGACACTGTTGTCTGAAGGCCAAGGAACTTTCTTCCTGATCCTTGCCTTCATGCTGCATGTAGGAACAGAAACTGTATGCCATCAGCCTTCATGGTGCCTGTGGAGCACACTGAGCTCTCTGTTTCCACAGCCCTTTTTGCCCCTTTCCAGGCTGCATTCATCCTTTTAGACCATGGGTCACTGGCTCTTCTATCACAGAGTGTCCCAAATTCCTTGGAATGAAGAGAACTCTTAAAAGATAAGCAAATGCTTAAATCAATGGAAAAAAAGGACATTCAGACATTATGATTGCCATGTTGTAAAATGTTCCCACCCTGGCAGCTAAGAGCTGATTTCTGGCAGCATGTGTGTTCCCTGACCTTGCAATGCCAAGCTGGTCCACCTCAAGCTTTATCCTGAGTTTTATTTTCCATTATAATGCACTGGGATCATGAACAAGGTCGTTTTCTGCAACTCAGCTGGCACGGCAATAATTTTCAGTTCAGGGCCAGACTGGAATTTCCCCTTGCTCACTGTGGTGAAGAAATACTCTCAGATTTCCAAGAGACTGTTTTGCAGAAGAAGCAATCCACCTGCATGTGAATGGGTAGTCAAGATCAATCTGCAGTATCTAATCCTGTTCTTAAACTCATCAGGAGCCTACACTTTGGGGAAAAAGCAACCAGTATAAACCTATGAAATTACGGACAAAGCAGAGGCACTAATGTGGAGAAGCCTGACACTGAGATTTGTTAGGCTCTGGAATCGTTTCCCAAGGTTAATGATAAAAACACCATCCATCACTTAGGTCTTCTGAAACTAGTCAAAGCACTAGAAAAAGTACACTTTAGGAAAACAATGCTCTATTATCAGGAAGATGGGCTGAATGACCGGATAAATCTTTTCCATCTCTTATCTTTTGTTCTGCTGAGGGCACTGGAAGGTGTTTTTTTCCAGGGGTAGATCTGCCAAAATTGGCTATTTGGGAGGAGGAATTTTATTCTGGAAAATTCTGAAGTGGTGTTTTCATAACTGGTCCCTTATAGAGAAGATTTCTTCAACATCCTTTGCTGAGATATTCATACTCTCTGTTGTAAATATTTGAAATTGTCTTCAAAAATGCCAACATGTTCTGTCAGCCCCTCACCAGAAGACCAGCAATTTTGCTGATAAATGACAAGATTTAGTTCTCTGCAATACCTGCCTATGTATTCTTATCAGTGCAGTAAGGAG
Organism: Psophia crepitans; assembly: GCA_013399095.1. NCBI lineage: Eukaryota > Metazoa > Chordata > Aves > Gruiformes > Psophiidae > Psophia > Psophia crepitans. The sequence continues at coordinate 302,250 of VWZZ01006278.1, read as the reverse complement.
AATAATGGATGAACAGACACTCGTCAATGATAGTATCTGTTAGGAAATCAGTGTAGAGATGGTTTCATGGCATTCCAGTCAGCTCCTGGTCTTAAACTGGTGTGCCAAAGTCAGTCAGCACATCAGTTTTAATCCGCATTTGTAACCTATATGAAAGGTAAAGCGGGACCTTCCCATGATAGTCATCCCATCAGCCAGCTCTGAAAACTGTCCCAAGTGCTATCAATAGACCCAGCACAGCATAAGACAGGTTTCTAGCAAAGGCTTTTAGGCGATTAACTACTAAAGGCAGGAAGCCAAAAAAAAAAAGGTTTCAGAAGAAGAAAATAAAATGCTAGGTCCTTCTCTTGTCATGAACTTTTGCCTTAAGAATAATTCTGAGAATGGTTCAGAATGATTCACTCTAAAACACGATTATAGTAACGTGATGTAACTTAACAGCCTCATTTGTAATATCTAATAGAAAATTATCTCCTTTGCTGCAGAATTGTAAGGGTGGTTCAAAAGTCCTGAATAAAGGATAATGTTTTCCATTTAGTACTTTAGATTTTTTAGAGTAATTTTGATAGATCTCCATTATATTTTTCTATTTTTTCCAAAGTGAATTACTCCAGGAATCTAGGTGGTTATTTTCAAAGTGATAGCAGTCCTTAACATAAAAGGCATCACGAACCAGACAGGGCTGCAGTACAGCTGTGTACATTGTGACTTTTTTCATCTGGAATAAAAGATTTCCCCATGTGTACAGCTGTGTTTACTGATTTGCTTCTATAAAAATGTAAAACAAACTAACAGTGAGACATCATCTCTGCCTGGATTGGCAGAGCTAAATCCTGATTTACACAGCTGGCATCCTTTGACACAGCAAAGTACCCACACTAACACTGCCCAGCTTACCTGTCAGATGCTTCTTCCCTGAGCATCCTTCTTTTTCCCTTTCCTTCCCTTTAGAAGTATTTACCTGACACTAAGTGCCACAAATCCAAGTGTTCCTCCTCAAATACATCAGTGAAAGAGAAATTTCTTTGGAGTCATTTTATTGTCTGCCAATAACTTGTCATAATTGGGTCTTCACAGGTTGTCTTACTGGCTTTGTAACCCTCCTGCAGCCTGCCACAAGCCTGTTCAAGGAAAGACTGTGATGTCCTGGGTCTGCAGACAGCAGTGGTCGCTGCCCAGATCCATTGATGACAGAGGATCTCAGATCCTCTTCCTTACTTCCAAAAAACTAAGCGTGGTGACTAGACAGCGACACATCTGCCAGATAGGGCCCACCTGAACATGTCACATCAAGCATAGTCATGCACGATGGAGCTCAGCCTTAGTGACTCCATGCACATAACCAGACAGGCATCATCAACAAATACCTCCCCCAGATCCCACGGCAGACAGTGAAGGGCCTGTGAATGCCACCTCTGTTATCCCTGCTGGAAACATCTCCACACTGTGTGGTTGCTTGGTCCTCGAATTAACTACACACTAGGCTGGCAGAAAAACTGGGTATCCTGAAATGGCAGTTTCTTGATGTGGAGGAGGATTCAGCAGGCATGGTGGTTTAGCAAGTCCTCAGTCAGGACAACTTTGGTAAAAAAAATGCTTTTTCTTGCACCCGTCAGTTCAACAAGCCAGCTGCAGCACAGGCCCCCCAGGCAGGCACAAGGGAGGGGCAGAGGCAGCACTTTCTGATGCTAGTGTTCCTCAACGTGCCCCGTGGCCTGAGATGCTTCTGTTATTCCTGAGGTCTTTATTTCTCTAACGTGAGCCTTTTGGTGAAGAAATCAACTCGTACTCTGCTGTGTCTATGGTGCAGTCAGCAGAGAGCGAGTCATGGGACAGTTTCCGTGCACCTAAAATGGTAACAGGACGGACTGAGACACAGTGCGGAGGAATTTGCTCTGATGTTGCCTACAGCTCCTAGCAGGGCTTTGACACCACTGAGCACAAACAAGAACCACCTCTCACACTGAGGTGTGATCACATCCATTACAGCGTAGGAGTGAGCAGCAACTAACAGAGAATCTGAAGTGCAATAATTCACAAGAACTGAATGGTTTATTTATCTGAGGATCGGGGATGAATGAAAGCCTGGAGTACCGGGGCTGCAAGGCTCCAATACACAGTGGGTCATTAACAGCAGCGACTACAACTTGAAATCGCAGTGTCCAACCCCGTGCCAGGTCTGTCGTTACAGCTGTGACAGTACCAGGAGAGATAGCTGTTAACATCTCTGAAGGCAGAGCTGTAAAGCACTGAGATGTGTTTAATATGTGACAGGGACATACTAACACAGTGCCTGTAGAGGTAAATCATCCCTCCCTCGGGTCTTAAGGTTGTTTGAGAAGGTTGAGGAGAGAGTGTGTGAAGAAGGGGGATGGACACGCATCACAATCGGTCCTGGCATGGATGCTTTTAAGGGCTGTGATGAAGTTGGTCCTGGGCACTGTTGGCAGGTGCAGCTCCACAGTGAAGTATGGCCATTAGGACTGGCCCTGAAGGCTGTGCTTGAGGCTTGGGGCAGTGGTGAGGGTTTGAGTCTGGTGTTCACCAGCATGACCAATGTAATGGAATTTAAGGCTGGCCAGAGAATGGATGGAGAGCAGCCCTGAGGAGAAGGACTTGGGGGTGCTGGTTGATGAGAAGCTCAACATGAGCCGGCAGTGTTGGGATCCCTTTTCCAGTATTTCCTTCTGCCTCTGTCTTGTCCTTGCAACTAGGCACAGGCCTTTACCAAAACTGATGTGTCTTAACTGCAATGAAAGTGAAAAACCTTCGTTATCCTTCTGACTCTACACAATGTTTAACATCCTGATTCCCTTTTCTCCTGGGTGCTGGACAAACCATATCCGAAGTATGGGTGATACACATAACCTGTACAGTGTCTGAGCAATCATTCTTTCAGATTGTGGCTTCAGTTCTCTGACTGAACCTCTTCATTCCTCTGGCACACATATTTTCTTCTTAGTTTTTGTGCCAACTCAGGCTACAAGATGTAAAATCCTTGATTGAGTGTAATACTACTCTAAAAATCTACTGCATGTACAAAATACCTCTCAATATAAGACTGCTAGTGTTGTTAAAATGAAAAGCCTTCCTGATAAGAATAGGGGACAAAAATTATGCCAGGAATAGCATGGCCAGCAGGGGTAGGGGAGTGATCGTCCCCCTGTACTTGGCACTGGTACACAGCTCGAATACTGTGTTCAGTTTTGAGCCCCTCACTACAAGAAGGACGTTGAGGTGCTGGAGCATGTCCAGAGAAGGGCAATGAAGCTGGTGAAGGGTCTGGAGCACAGGTCTGATGAGGAGTGGTTAAGGGAACTGAGATTGTTTAGTCTGGAGAAGAGGAGGATGAGAGTAGACCTTATTGTCCTCTACAACTACCTGAAAGGAGGTGGTGGTGAGGTGGGTGTTGGTCTCTTCTCCCAAGTAATAAGTGATAGGATGAGAGGAAAAGACCTCAGGTTGTGCCAGGGGAGGTTTAGGTTGGATATTAGGAAAAATGTCTTCACCAAAAGGGTTGTCACTCATTGGAACAGGCTGTCCAGGAAAGTGGCTGAGTCACCACCCCTGGAGGTATTTAATAGAGATGTAGATGTGGTGCTTAGGGACATGGTTTAGTGGTGAACTTGGCAGTGTTAGGTTAACAGTTGCACTTGATGATCTTAAAGGTCTTTTGCAATCAAAATAATTCTGTGATTCTGTGATTCTGAGGGAATTTTACCCAGGAGAACATGGTGGCAGCATCCCTGTCAGGGATGAGGCTGGAACTGGTATTACTCTGCAGCAGAGAGATCTATGTATGGGTGGCCCTGGCTTCCCTAGAGATCAGGTAAGATTTGCACATGTGCCCCATGGCAAATTCTTCAACAATGGGTGCTGTTCCAGCTGCTTTCATCTAGCAGAGCCATGACAACACCAGCAAAGCCAAATATCTTTACACTCCCACAAAAATCTTTGTCTGCACCTTTTAGCAAAATTGGTAGAAGCAGTGGTATCATCATAGAATCGTAGAATGGTTTGGGTTGGAAGGGACCTCAAAGATCATCTAGTTCCAACCCCCCTGCCATGGGCAGGAGCACCCGCCACTAGACCAGGTTGCTCAAAGCCCCACCCAACCTGGCCTTGAACAATTCCAGGATAGGGCCTCCACCCACAGCTTCTCTGGGCAACCTGTTCCAGTGCCTCACTGCCCTCACGGTAAAGAATTTGTTTCTAATGTCCAATCTAAATCTCCCCTCTTTTAGTTTAAACCCATTTCCCCTTGTCCTACCAGAATTCCCATTTTAAACAAAAGATTTGTCCCTAAAATGTTGGAAATTAATATTTATTTATGCCTATTTTAGCTCCAAAGTTTACTTCTTAGCATCAAAACCTACCATTTCTCTTCCATCTCTACACACTGTGCTACACAGCTGACACACTGCTAACCCCATGCCAAAGCACAAGCTGTAATAATGCCATCAGGCCAGCACTTCAGAGCGCTTTTTCTCACTAACCTGTGTCTGACCTTTAATTGATAAACAGCAAAGTGGATCTGATAGCCGGGTGATGTAGAAGCCTTATATCTCTCTATAACTTCAATTGATTGCCCCTAAAATTGAGATAAAGTGATACAAGACCACAGTATCTGATATAAGAAAACACATTACTTAGCACATGAACAGAATGCCAAGGCGGAGCACGGAAAGGTTAGGCAAGTGGAAAAAACAGGAGGAAATGTGGATCAAAAATCTCTGTGCTGAGAATCTCAGTCGGTCTATCAGAATTAGTCATGCACTTGTGTACAGATTAAAAACATCTTGTTTGATTAGTCTCAAAGCTTAGTAGGGAATTTAGCCACACAACTCATTAATTTCAATGAGCATGGTAGTGGCTAACTGCCTTTGTTGACTTTGAAAAATGTGGAGTCTTGATATTACATTTTTCTTCCCATGAGTTTCTCATGGACTCAGAGCAGTGACAGTGAAGAAAAGTGCTACTACATGTACGAGTTTATCCAAAAGAATGCCTAATGCAGCGATTTTTTTGTCAGCTACTACTGCTATTATTAAGAAGAAGATGAATTTAGAAATATTGCTATAAATAGGCGGCCATGCTCATGACCATGTGCTGTGAGTCATTGCTGTTAATTATTCAGATGTCTTTTCAAAGATACCTGGGGATTTGCAAAAAAGAACGGCTGGAGAACTAGAGTTAGTTATTTAGCGTTGTTGCTAACAGAGACGTGTCTATATAGATGTGTATCCATTTGGTTTTCTCCTGTTTATAGTTTCTCAGTATAAATAAAAAGAAGGAATTGTATCACACGTTAGAAGTGGCTACTCACACGATACAGTGAATAATGACCCGTGTGTGCAAACCAGCTGACAAATCCCCCACGCTAAGCTGTATTGTATGCAAACTATTTGTCAGATGCTTGTGACTAACAGATTGATTTTTCTAGAAATGATGACCGGTTAATGGACAGCTGATTAATCCAAAAAGAGATGGCATTTCTAACGCTTGTTCTCAGAAATAAATTGCTTTCACAGCTTTCTTAAGTACCGTGATAAACAGGGGGATGTTTTACTTCTGTGCCTATTTTAGTTACTGGGTCTGGGGTTTTTTTAAGAGAAGTAGCGATAAAGTACAGGTAGTGAGAGCAAGACTGCACAGGAGTACGGGTCTACTTTGAGACTGGTTATACCAAACCAACGATGCTCTCAGGAATCATTACTTTATTCAAAAAATAAACAATACAGGGAATATCCCCCAGCCTAGAATGGAGTTGTCTATGCTGTTAAATGACTGCAATGGCTCCCGGCCTGACTCAGATCTGGTGCAACTAATATCTTCCCAAACCATTCCCAGGTGCAGCTCAGCAGTGAGCATCAGCCAGAGGCCATTCCTGGCAGGTTTTATATGTGGAGCCACGCAGTTTCAGAAACTTAGGGACCAAGACATGAGCAACATGGATGTAAGATGCTCTCATTGCCCCAAAATACAACGTATTTAATCTATTAAGCTTGATGCAACCGCTAACCCCAGGAAAACTTGCTGTGCAATAACTCAGACAGGTGGGACACCACTTTCTTTCTGTGCTCTATCCAGGCCCTCAGAATGGTTCATTTGCACCTTTATCTGCCCTTGCCTTCTTGCACCCTGCAGGGAGAAAGCCAACTTGCTTTCATGCTAAGCTGACATTCAGGCCACAGTTCAGCAGCTGCAGAAGTTGCAAGGGGGACTCTGTCTAGCAGCCCATCTTGCTCTCAGGAAAAGGTTTAGTGGTTCCTCCTTCCAAAACCTGATGTCTTCCAATTTATACCCCCTTATTTCTTAAGACTAATATCCAGTATGGTTTTACAATTCAGTCTGGGACCTACCAGCCCCTTTATCCCACCATGGAATCATAGAATGGTTTGGGTTGCAAGGAACCACAAGGGTCATTTAGTTCCAACCCCCCTGCCATGGGCAGGGACACTCTACACTAGACCAGGTTGCCCAAAGCCCCATCCAACCTGGCCTTGTTCAAGTGTTCACTTCCAGGGAAGGGGCATCCACAGTTTTTCTGGGCAACCTGTTCCAGTGCCTCACCACCCTCACAGTAAAGGATTTCTTCCTAATATCTAATCTAAATCTTCCCTCTTTTAATTTAAACCCATTACACCTTGTCCTATCACTACATTCCCTGATTAACAGCCCCTCTCCAGCTTTCCTGTAACCCCCTTCAGGTATTGGAAGGCTGCTATAAGGTCTCCCTGGAGCCTTCTCTTCTCCAGGCTGAACAAGCCCAACTCCCTCAGGCTGTCCTCATAGGAGAGGTGCTCCAGCCCTCTGATCAGCTTTGTGGCCTCCTCTGGACTTGCTCCAGCAGCTCCATGTCTTTCATGTACTGAGGACCCCAAAGCTGGATGCAGTACTCCAGGTGGGGTCTCACAAGAGCAGAGAGGGACAATCCCCTTCTGCTGACCACACTATTTTTGATGCAGCCCAGGACACAGTTGGCTTTCTGGGCTGCCAGCACACACTGCCAGCTGCACCTCGAGTACTNGGGGGAACGGCTGCAAGTTGTGCTAGGGGAGGTTCAGGTTGGAGATGAGGAGAAATTTCTTCTGGGAAAGGGTGGTCGGGCATTGGAACGGGTTGCCCAGGGAGGTGGTGGAGTCACCGTCCAAGCGGGTGTTTAAAGAAAGGTTAGATGTGGTACTTAGGGACATGGTTTAGTCGGTAATAGGTGGTGGGGGGCAGTTGGACTAGATGACCTTGGAGGTCTCTTCCAACCTTAAGGATTCTGTGATTCTATGATTCTGTGTTGAGCTTTTCATCAACCAGCACCCCCAAGTGCTTCTCCTCAGGGCTGCTCTCAATCCATTCTCCGCCCAGCCTGTAGTTGTGCTTGGCATTGCGCTGACCCTTGCGCAAGTGCAGGACCTTGCACATGGCCTTGCTGAAGTTCATGTGGTTTGCACAGGCCCACCTCTCTAGCCTGTCCAGGTCCCTCTGGATGGCATCCCTTCCCTCCAGTGTGTCAACTGCATCACACAGCTTGGTGTCGTTGACAAACTTGCTGAGGGTGCACTCGATCCCACTGTCCATGTTGCCAACAAAGATGTTAAACAGTGCTGGTCCCAGCACCGACCCCTGAGGAAAAAAGTCCTGAAGTGCCCCCACTGAATGCAGTGAATCACCAACTCATCTTCACTCAGCTCATTAGCTCTGGCAGGCACACATCACCTCTGTTTTGCTCATTATTTTCCCTTTCTATGATCTCCACAGCAAATGCCAGGTTTCTTCCTTCGGTATATAGCCTAGTTGAGCTTTATCTCAGATGTGCCAATATCAGTAATCAATGAAAAAAATCAGAAATAAGCAAAAGAAGATCTGTATTGCCTCCTGTCAACTGTTGTGGTGTCAGATAAGTTGAGTGGACCATAAGCAGAATGGATGGCACTGTTTGGCAGCACGCATTGTCTCTGAGATCATGGGACAGCCAGTACTCTCAAACATGATTCAATAAGGAATATGCTGAAATCCAAAATCAGTTACACTAAAATCCTCAACTTCCTCATTGTTTAAAAAAAAACCAAACCCTCTTGCTTTCATATTTGTAGGGAGACTGTTTGCCATGAGGGCCAGAATTACCTTTGTTGCACTGTATCAGTGGAGCTCAAGGTGAAGGATGGTGTGTCAATGCCAAATCTCTGACCCACACCCTCCCTTCTCAGCTCCACCTCTTCTTCTCCAGAACAGGCAGAGAGGATACAGAAGGGGAGGGGATCAGGCAGCTGTGGAGGTCTCCATGTATATGAAAAAGAAAGAAAATCAGGTCTCCTCACTGCCTGGACTTCTTGCAATGTCTGACCGTACCCCGAGCACTTAGTTAAGAAAAGTCTGGGGTACTACAGATGTTACAGAGCCTTTCACTCACACCAGTTTCCCATGTGTTTAGAGATTTGAGTCTCTCACTGTGCTGGGTGTACGGGAGATCACGTTGCTGCCCAGTACTTGCTTACCCTGATAAAACTTCAGAGAGCTTGGAAGCACGCCTGCCTCCTCCTCCTCCTCCTGGTCCGTGCTGCAAAATGACTGTGTCATGAGTGCTGGAGATGCTGGAAAGAGCAGAGCCTTTACAAAGAGCCATTGTTACCCGGCCAACACAGATGCAAAGTTTTGTTTCTTTACAGCTCACGTTAGCCAACGAAATTCATCAACCGACTAATTTATGCCTTGCAACGGGTGAGGTAATAGCAAAGCAACGTGTCTTGTTTAATTCTCATTTATGAGGCGGATGCCAGTGGGTTTAGTGCCGCGGTCTCACAGGTACCGAAATGTCAGGTGCCAGGTGTGCCACCAGCAGCAGGCTGGGAGCGCTCTGCTGTGACTCCCTTTCCCGTGGTTGTGCAGAGCCTCCACGTTCAGAGACGTAACCAACAGGAGCTGCTTGTCTTTGCCAAGGCAGCTCCAAAAGCCTCCATACAAAGAAGCACCAAGAAAAGCAGAATGCAGGAGTGTGTGCCCCACTTTGCCTCTTTTTTTTTTTTATGAACAGAGCAACTGACCTATGAGCTGATATTCAGTCCCCTACATCTTTGAAATCCATGCCATTGAGCAGGGTTTACTTCTGAGGCTAAATTCTCGTCTTGCCACCCTGGAGGAAATATTGAAACCCTTTGTGAAAACTAAAGGCTCATACTTGACTTAAATCCTTATTAAGGAGAACAGAATTTCTCTCCTGAGGATTTTATAACATACAGAATTTTCTCTTTCTTTTTTCTTTTCTTTCTTCTTTTTGCTGGTAACTTTAGGTATTTGGAATCTTCTAGTAATTTTTTTCATCAGAACAACTTAAAGGAACCAAATCAGTCTGTAAGTTGTTACAGATTGTTGCTATGAATTATCCCAAAGCCTTTGTGCCAGCATACTGATTGCTTTAAAGTCAAGTGAAAATAGATGCACAGCTTAGAAGAGCCATAAAAAACCCTCTACAAGAGCAAAGAGATTACTCATCCATACCATTAAAAAATGTAGCTTGTAGGTACATGGGTATGATTAGTGAATAAGAATAAGTGCAGCTCTGACAGTTTCAAAATTGTGACACATGCACACAGCCAACCGTCTGCCAATTCCTTAAATAAATTGATTGTCTAGAGGGAAGCCTTTCTGATTAGTAACAGCAGATTCAGGTAACGCTTACTTTTTTTTTTTTTTGTGGGAAGGTACAAGGAGTTGATTTGTAGTCAGATTTTATAACACTAACCAAACCAAGGCATTGTTTCAAGTATTTATTAGAATTGTTATTGTGGCTGTATTCTTATTCCGCAGTGAGCTGTTTTATAATTTATGATTTATAATTGCGTAGATTCTCACTGTGCTGTAGCCACACTGCGTTCCTCTCTCTGCCTGTTGACTACATTTTTTAGCTCTCTCTTCCATGCTAGATTAGTGCTTATTAGTTCTGATAGATGTTATCCTTTTCAAGTGGCTGTGAGTTTGACTTTGTATCTGGGTTAGGAAGAAAATGTCTACTGAAACCAAAGCTGAAAGCAAGCCCCTCGATGGAGATTTCTAGCTCTCACGGCCATCGGTGGTTGTTAGGCTGCTCTGCTCACCAGTGCTGCGCCGCTCATGAAATTGGCGCTGAGCAGGGGCCAGTCTGCAGTTGCTCCAAAGCCTCTACAACCCAGCCTGGCCAGCTGGTGAGTTACTTTTCAGCTAAAATCTGAAAGCTCTTGGGCAACCTTGGTGAAAGTAGGCCAGCCTTTGGAAGAAGTCTGCTCTACCTAGAAACGTCTCAGTTACCCCTGGCATACCTACAAAATGGGTGGGGAGCTAAGATGAAGAGAAGAGGAAGGCAATCCTGTCACTACCTGCATGGTCCTTTCTGCTTGGGGATGCAAATCAAAGACTAGACCTTCCTGCAGTGGGAGCTCCAATATCCAATGCATGTGGAGATACCCATCTGTAGATATGGTAATCTGGAGTTGTCTTCCACCTCCAATTCCCTTCTCTTATCAGGAGAGACACGGGGGCACTTGGGGGGTGGTTCACCCCAACCTGCTGTCTAGGAGAAGCTGGGTGACCTCACTGTCTGGAGGTACCTGTGTCTGTGCGCTGACTCGAAAGGACACCCAGAAGGACAACTTAGACTGGATACAAGTTACTACAGGTAATCTAAAATCAGATGAGAGCAATCCGATCCCTGCAGTCCACTTAACTGAGCACCCTAGCAAGAGATGCAGCCAGCACCATCAGTTTTGGAGGCAAGAAGCAAGAAATTTGCCCAGAAGGAAGGTCCTTACCTGTCAATATTTGGGGAAAAAAAAAAGTACGACTTGCATGAAGATTAGGTTTGAGCCCTTCTAAAGCAACTGTTTGCCATTAATACTGGATATTACTGTTTTCTGTACAAACAATCTGTTTCTGAATTTCACGACACTGTTTAAAGTTTATATCTTATGGTAATGAGTTCCTTAGGCTAATTGTGCATTGTCTGAGAAAAGAGTCTTGCATCACTTTTCTGAATATATTTTTCATACCAATTAAAGGACTTCACTTCCCACATGTGCTTTAATATTATTATTAGCTTGAATTCTGCAGGTTGGAGACCGCTGTTGCGTATATAGAGGAGTGGGCTAATCTCAGGACTGGAAATAAGGGATTTATGGGTTCCTTAAAGCTCTTCTAATACCAGTTGCCCAGGAAAGGCTCTTTATTACGCATTCGTTTGCCGCTCTGCCTTGCTCAGTCTGTACTAATTCTATGTGCACGTACATATACTTTTGCGTCAGCACTGAACAAGGACAGGACCACTGGTCACTGGTGGGTGCAGATGGTTTTTCCCTCTGAAGCCCATTTACCAGCTGTATTTTCCGACATAGGAAGTCTGCCTTCCTTGGGTGGAATCAAACCCCTTTAATTTTTTTGATCTACGGATTCACTGTTAAACTGACACCTCTGAAGGGCCAGGAGGTCCTCTGGGGAAAGGCCCGGTTTGGTGTCCAGAGATTGCAGTGAGAACCAGTTCAGCTGGTTCGCTGCCATGGATTAAACCAACAGAGACTGGTATTTGTTTTCCTTCACATGAATGTGTTTAGTGGGGCTCAAAATCAATCAGGAAAGAGATGTTTGGAGCTGGAATACAGGATCTTTTTTTTTTTTATTTATTTAGCTGTGTTGGGGATTTTTGTTAGAAAAAGCCTTTTGGCTTTGAAACCTGTCTGCCTCAGCTATGTAGGTATATAGGGGAGGAATCAGTCAGAAAAAAAAAAAGCACAATTGCCAGGGAAAATTTTTAAAGTAAGACATCGTAATTAATCTTGATTAGGTTTACTAGAGTTGCAAGAAGGGTAAGTATTTATTCCCTGCATTCTTTAGAGAAGTTTACTTGCTATGTGTTCTGGTCTGGTTTTATTTTGCTTCTCCCAGCTTTCTAAGCTTCAATTTATGTGACACCAGCCAATTACCTAACTGTGCTGCCTTAACCTTTCTTTGTGCTGATCTACTCAAGAGCAGAGATAGTCACTCTGCAATAGATCATTGTGCTTCCAGAAGGGCTGTTGTAAACCAAATGATGCCGTATTGTGTGTTCCCTTCAGCGTTTGCTGGCATCACTGATAATGTTCTATCACTTTCCCTGGACTGCTGGTATCTGCCATATTTAACACTGAGGCAGATAATCTTTGGGGCAGGGTCACACACCGGCAGTTGCTAAAGGCAATGAGGAGTGGTTCTGCTCCATGCTGAGCCATGGAAACTGAATGACAACAGCCTCTGAATTTAGATTTAGAGCCCATGAGTGCTGAATAAGCTCGAGGCAGCTGTGATACTGCCCAGCTCACAAAATAGTTGCACCCCAAAGCAGCTCCTAGCGCTGGAAGAAAGCACCTCTCAGTTCCCTCTGCGCCTGTACAAATCTGAATTGAAGACAGCCATAGCTAAAGCTGACATCCCTGGAGTGTGGAGGTGTCCAGGAGGGACACTGCCATGGCACCCCTGCCCTACAAGCCCTACAAGCCTGACTGCAGTGTGGCAAGAAAGGGCTGAATTCTCCAAGATGGTTAGGAAAGCACAGAGGCGATCAAGAATCTGAGGATTATTATGGCTTATGTTTGTCACAAACCCTTGAAAACACAAGTTACTCCTCATTTATCTGCCACCTTGGCTTTGGAAATAGCAAAGAACATCACCCATTGGAAATAACAGACTGACTTTGTTTTGGCTATTACCACAGCCTACAGTGGGTTTCTCATCGGGACCCAGGCAGTCTCCCAGAGCACAGGCTCTGGGCTTAGACTGCTACAAAGAAATGCCGGGGCAAGACCTTTGCCATTCCTGAAAGATAAGAACTGGGAAGGAGCCAGCAACCGAGTTTGTTCTGGGGCCTCCAGCTGACATTTCTTCACTGTTTGATCCAGAAAGGGAGTGCAGGATAAGCCAAAGGGCAGGTCTGCATGTCAGTAGTGACTGCACGAGGGGTTTGGAGGAGCCTACGGGCCAGTTTCCTCCCCCACATTCCTGTCTCCATCACAGTTTCAGCAGCTCAGATAAACGGTCGGATACACTTGAGTTGGATACAGTTCCTGCGGTGCAAAGGGGATGCTGCCCTCATCATGACTCTTGTGTTCAGTTATTTCCAGGAGGAGGAGAGGATGGGAGGGAGAAAAGACATAAGAATGTGTGAAATGCTTTTTTCTTTCCTTTTTCGCTTACTGAGTCCTTGTAGAAAAGCTGTCAGCTGTGCACCATGTTATGCCAAACAGCTTTGCAAATCCCCTTGCATGGACAGCAAGGTCCTGCTCCAAACATTGAGAAGATCCAACCAGAGCATTATGATCAGCTTTCCTCAAAAATTGATCATGATTTGCTCAAAACTGTAGTGCAGGCACCATTGCTGCAGCCCAAGTTTTGGCTTTGGTCACTCACATGAAACCTCGTTAGGGCCGTGTGACTGTAAACGGAGGCAAGGCCTGGCCAAAAGGCGATCTGCAAAACAGACCTCTGCTAACTTCACGTGACTGACTGGGGTCAACCCTTGGGTATTGTACCAAGGCACTGCAATCCTTACACAACCCTCTGCACGTGCTCTGAACCCGCAAGTAATTTGTGAGGGGCGCACTTCACAAGCCTCTGAAAACGCAGACATTGTGCAACGACGTTCGAGTGTGCCCTTGTGCCCAGCAGTGGCTGGAAATAGAGAGGGGACATGTGCCGTTCTTCTTGATTTTAGTTTTTTTGGTGAAGCGAGGCAACAAGTCAGGTGTCAAATGCAAACAAGGGTTATTTCCTCATGCTTGTCCCCTTAGCAGCTGAGCGCTGGGCTGGCGCTTGAGTGAAACGTCAGGCTCAGTTTGCCAGAGAACCAGTTGAAACCTGAAGTTATTCAGCTGAAACCAATAAAGGGACTGGGATCAAACTCTGGCCTCGTGCCCGGCTGTGGAGTCCTTTCTGAACAGACTAAGGAAAAAATAGCTGTGCATTGCAGACCGTGTCTGAGGCGGAAAGTGAAATCTGCCAGTGAAGCAAACTTCTAATTCAGAAAGCTTTTGCGCAACTTGCTCTCAGATATTTGCAGTGCCTTTAAATAAACACCTAAACTGTAATGAGCTTATGAGTTAAACGAACAAGTGTGGAAATTAGGACATGAGATATTTGCACAGTAGCCAGGAGATAATTATTGGTGATAGTCCAAGCTGAATAATAGTATCTATTGTTTCCAGCAAACTAGTTTTCATAAAACAACATCAACTTCCTGTACTCAAAACACTTACATCAGCAATGCCTGTAATGATATGTAGCAAAACTATTAATGAATCAAGTACATGGGGGAAAAAATTCAATCCTAGACAAACTGTAAAAGATTAAACCTAATTTGCAGTATGTCTGTATGTTTAAAAGGTCTCTGCGCTGTATATCTTTCTGTCTAGCATTAAGTAAGTGCAAATACATGCTGGTGAAAGACACTGGCTTTTCATTTCAGAATGACTAGATTTTATGCATATTTATACCCATGCTGAAATGTAGACATTAATTAATGACCTCCTTAGGTCAGGAGGCCTGCAATAGCTAGGGACCCCATTAAAGGGCATGACTATGAATAGTTCAAGGTTTAGTCTAACAGGGTTGGCTTGTAATGTGCACTCGGTAATATAATTAGTCACTAGCAGAAGAATTCATCCTTACTCTGGCACCATGCGAGTCGGTTTCCTCAACATGAAATGCAGCCACACAGATACAGATCTCTGAAACTGGTTTGTTTGGTGAAACAATAATTAATGCTGCTTAACAAAAAAAAAAACAAACAACAAAACAACCAAACCAAAACAAAATGCTAAAAAAGCAATGACAGGGAAGTGGCAAATGCCACGGGGAGTTTTAGGTCAGCAAGCAGGGAGGACAAGCATGCCAGGTCGGGCTCATTTGCAAGCCTTACTTATTGACCATCGAAAAACCGTACTCTTCAGCTGGAAATTTCCTGGGGACTTAAGCAAATGGAATAATGAAACCCAAATCAGTATTTATACTTTAAGTCAAATGTAAGGTGGGAGAGTGTCCTGGAGAAGAAAAAAACAGTATTTGTTTTATCTTACATTTCTCCCTACGCATCTGCCCTGGGCCACTTTTGGAGACAGAGGCATGGGCTGCATGCACCCAGGGCTGACACGCTCTGCTCATCCTTACGTTCCTGTGGCTCCTTACAAATAACAACCTGCTGCAAAAATGGTGCTGCTTGGTGTCAGAGAGACAGATCCAGAAGGCCAAGGACTTTCTATTAAATCAACATAACCAGAAGTCAAGGCTCAGTGTCTTAAACAGGTCTGTGAACACCAGGGACCCCACTACTCCTGACATTCCTAAAACTCCTCATGAATTTGCCAGGACCTCCGTGCCAGTGAGAACAGAGCAAGGTGTTGAACGTTTGCCTGAATGCTCTTTTTGTCCTCCTTGTCAGTCTGTGTCACAGCAGCAGATGCTGGGAGCAAAAGGCCAGGCCCCATGTGGTCTCAGCTACAGTAGCTCCATGGCAGCAAGCAGAGCAGTGCCAGGCTAAATCACTTCACAGATTGTATCATCAGGACTGGAGAGGATTATTATATGCGCAATTTTTTTTATCCTCCTGGCCAGAAAACCTCCCTGATTTTTCTTTATGCTAGTTTCCTCTTTCTTTTTACTCTTCCAAGGTCATCTTTTGAGAGGAAACAAGTGGTCAGATAATGATACGATACGTGTGGAAGAAGAAGGCAAGATCAGAGATGCCGTAATATGACTGTACATAGAGGCAGAGTATTATTTTCCAGTCAAAATGGCATTTGCTATTTAACCCTGCTCATCTACTCTGCCCGCTGCCACCAAACACAGAGATCCTTTCCTCACAGTCTCTTCCTGTCTCTCTGTTTTTATTCGTTGCCATCTTGGAATAGCTCTGGGAAAAAAAACTGTCACCCCTTTTAATCCACTGCGAAGTGAACAGAGGTCCAGAGCCTCAGAGACACACAGGCAACTACCTCTACCTTTGAAGAGCCCTTGAAGAGTCACACCAGATGTGTCCATACAGTGACAAGAAGGGTTTGGGACAGCTCTGCGATCTAATCCCAAGTTCTCTAATACCTGAACAAGCTCACCATTCATTCCGCTAGTCGGCTTCTCATAGAGGTGGCCCCTTCCCTGGGACTGCCCAAGGGTCAGCCCCTCAGGTTGTAATTGCAGTGGGAGAATAATTCATTAAAGAAGGGTCAGCTACCTCATGTACAAGGTAGCTGCACGAGCAGGGGAAGGAAGGAGGGAGCAGAAGATTTTCTTCCCTATCTACTTGCTCCCTGTTAAGGTCTGCAGGTTAAATAGCTGCAGGTCAGGTTGAACATTTTAGAGTCTAACACATACCGTGACTCTCCCTCTTTTCAGATATGAAGGTAGGAGAGTAAAGCACACATATCCACTCATTGCAAAGTTTCGGTGCTCTGAGCAGACGGTTTCGGAAAAAATTACTATGGGAAAGGTGTCTCTCTGTGCGAGTGTGCGTAGGAGAGTGCAGCATAGGAATATAATAAGGAAAACTGCACAAACTGAGTAAATCAGCTGGAATAAGCTGAGTAGGATGGGAAGAGGGCAGAGAGGGTCCCCTAACTTAGGGGTTGGGTGCTGGGGGTGCTGAGATGGAACTGGAGACTGTCTCTGACTGCTCCCATGCTCAGGGATAACAGGCTTAGTACATTCTTGCAAAGACACAGACTGCATTCAAAATCCCTAGCCCCAGTTTCTTCTCCTAATTAAAGCTGCCTATGATAGCCGAGACTGTGGCAGTCTAAATAGATCAGAATGGATCAGATTATCCTTTATGTTTCTATTTCATAATGAATGTATCTACACATTTCACAATTGGTCAAGTGGGTGATTTACCATTTTATCCTTCCAGTTCATATCTAGATGCTAATTCCTGCTCTTCAGTTATTCAACCCAAAAAGAGTACTGATACACATTTCATAGAGATGGTCTTGGGAGAGCCTTGCCCTTAGACCGTCAGTATCTCATCTTGTGCACCATGCAATACTGCACTCAGAAGCAAAGGAAGGAAACATAATCTATTCTTGCCCAGCCCTCTGTGCAGTAGGGAATCAAGCAGTGCAAACCTGTATGCCAGGCCCTTTCACTGAGAGCCGTCTCTAGGAGACTTATCAAACTGGGCTGCTTCTCCGGTGCCTTAGGCAATTAATGCAACTTCTTTACATTCCTAAGGATCCCCCACAGCAGTCCCTGACACAAACACACACAAACACACACATTCAAAGGGGTCTACTCTCCTGTCACTTGATGCATAAGGATGGGCAGATGAAAAAAGACAGTGTGTTAAGTGATCACAGCAATGATGACAGTCAGGGATATGCTGATGTCAGGGGGTGATACCTGGCACAGCTGAATACAGCTAATTCATCCTGCTGCATTGCACTGGAGATGTGGCAAAGATACATGTACATGAAATAACATCACGTTACATGTAAGGATATTTCATCCCTTTGCGGTGCAGCAAACGCAGTGAACTGGGCAAACGCTCCAAACGGCTTGTACACAGCTCTGGTGATAAAGAAAATGGAATGGAAGTGCCTTGTAAATTATTGATATCACATATTGCATGTGAACTTTTGACATGGCTGTCTCCCTGCTGTCGTTCACTGCGTGCCATAATCCCTTCTTTTCCTGCCAGTTTTCAATCTGTTCTGTGTAACCTTTGCTATTCCTCCAGCAAGGGAATTCAGAAGCATCATAGATTTCGTACAAGAATTGCGTTTTATAAATCATTCCTGCAGTTAGCCTTCTGGCAAGCAATCACTTAACATGTTTTAGCCTCTCACATCGATTCTCAGGAGTTTGTAGGTCTCAGCCTCAGTAACATGATCCTGCCTTTGGTTAAAGAGGAAGAAGCCACTGAAAAGTGGAGAAACCAGACCTCCATGAGTCTTCAGGTAGGAACGAATTTTTCAGAAGAGCTCTGTTGTCCTTAAGCCCCTGTGCAGGGGTCAGATGTTCAAAAGTGCCCAGTGCCTTAATAGTTCCCACTATAATCCTTCTAGGTAGAAGCTAAAAGCCCATGTGTTGATTTATTTGGAGCCTCTGGACTCAGTAGTGAGACCTGAGCTCTCTGAAAAATTCAGCTGTATTTTATCAACAAAGCCTACTACAGAATAAATATTACAGTCTGAAACTAAAAAAGAATTTTTTATTATTTTTTCTTAAAAGACCTAACATGGAAACTTCCCTTGTTTCTGCTTCAGTTTGCTAGGAGCTGCACCAAAATGGTACTACTAAGGAAAAACATTGACTGGAAATTTTCTATCAAAATTTGAGTAAGTGAAGAAGAACTTGATAGGTTCCAACTTAATGTATAGGTAGTTGCATTGACTTCAAAATTTCATCTGAGGCAAAACTCAAGTATTGACTTTGTTTGAAGCAAGAATCCTAAAGGTCATCATTGCTTGTTGCAACTGGGATTACCTGGCAAGGTTTATACCCTTGCTTTGCTTCCCAAGATTAAATTATGTCGTTTCAGCTGGTTTGGCTGCAGGGTGTTCTAAAACATTTGGTAAATGCTCAAGTGGTACTTACTGTGTTTTCATTGTTGCATACAATACAGCAGACTGACTGAAAGATAAGAGGGGCTTGGACCAAAGAACAAAGTCCAAAGAACCATTAATCATATGGTATCAGTTTGAAACCCAAAAGTTCTCACGGCACAAGTTCGATAACAAGGGTTATTGCTACCGCTCTTGCCCCGGGATGCTATGCTCCTAATTTATGACATTTATGAGTGCAAATAAAATATTCTTAGGTTACACTTAGGGTAATATAAATTAATTTGATATAGAATTTTAATCATTTCTCTCATATGTACCATTGTTTCACATCTACACATCTTTAAATCAGCAGACGACCCTGAAATGGAGTAGATGAAAACTTAAGCTTGTATCTCCTCACACCAAGGATACAAGTGACAGAGTAATGCTATGAACTTTCAGTTGCTGAGCATCACCAAGGGCCCTTATAAAACAAGAAAGCTCTGTAGGTACAAAATAAAACAACAATTGGTATCACCACTGCAGAGAAGCTGGAAAGGGATGGAAGTGAGAGAATTCCCTCACAATCCACTGAAAATGGCTGAGGCAAGAAAAACTGGGTGCTACAAATAGCAAAAGCCTGAAACTTAGCTTTAAGTCTTTTTGTGAGTAATATATCAGACAAATAAATCAAGCAGTGTTCAGCGTTGCCAAGGTTAGTGAAACCCTTTATGATGTGCTGGCTACCATCTAGCTGTATAATCTAAAAGGGCTCGGGTGACCTGCTCATGCAGGCACATTTTTCTCCTGAGAGTTAAGTGACAGGAGAGACTGTAGTAGATGGCTGGTTGTATCAGGAGAGATAGCAAAGTATTAATGTGGGGCTTTGCTGAAATGTGTGTGGGACGCAGTGTGTAAGTTTAGCTAACCATGATCAGGAATGCTGAATTCAAACTGGGATGGGCACAGGAAAGGACTCTTAATTTTACCAAGGGATCCTGACTTATTAGAGGAGAAAAAAATACAGGAGAGAGTATCACTGTCCCTACTAACTCTGCCAGACAGTAAATACCACCGAGGGACAAAAAGTACCTAAGGGACAATCTGAGGCCCGTGTTAAGGCTGAGCACAAGGACTGATACCTGTCCTTGTCAGTAGCTAAGTGGCATTGTGGAGAACTAAGATGCCCATATACAATTCAGAGGTGGACAGAGAGCCACCAAGAGCCTCTGAAAGACTAATCCACTAGGAGAGCACAAATTGTACTGTGTAAAGCTGAGAGCACAGCACGGATGCATCTCCTGCAGTAAAGCCTGGAGTCGCACAAGTGACCGATGAGGCGGAAACACAAATTCCAGTCATTTTTGGTGGTGTAAATGGTACTCTTATGTCTTCCAGGAGTGATGAAGCCACCCTGAGATAATTCCACATGTGGGGAGCATTCCTTGCTTTAGCAGATGAGCAACCACCTTGCAAACAGCAATAGTGCGTGCTTTATAAACAGCATGTGTTTTTCACCCAAAAAAGTCATTACATGAAATACACCTGCAAGTACTGGATGTAGGTCCCAGAACCCAGCACTGTTCTCCCAGAGCCCCATTAAAGGGACTACAGAATTGGGATCCTTCTGGCTTCACGGATCGTGCATTTGTTTTTTGCACAGTGGCCCATCTGCAGCAGAGAGGAGCACAGTCCCATCAAGATTATAGATCACAGTTGACGGAAAAGCATCCCTAGAAAATCAGAGCTGCAGCACCTCTCTCAGGCAGATGAAGGTCTTGGTCCCAGACCTGCTTCCTTTCCACATCGGTTCTGGCCTGCAGACAATAGTCAAAATGCAGCTGCAGATGCTTCCGCCTCTTCCTTCTCCATCAGACACGTTCCCTCAGACAACACGGGGTTTGTGGTCCAGTTTTTGGCCTGACGCAAATGGAGAAAGGTCGTTTTGTTCCACTGACCCACAAAGACTGAGTTATGGCTCCTCGAACAGCTGCCCTGATGTAAGACACAGTGAACCAGGGCGTGAAGGACCCTGAATAGGCCCACAGTTTAGAGGGAGCTTCAGTCACTTCATCATGCGAAAAACCCACATCATTTATGGAGATGCTGTGATATCTCAGCAAGGCAGCTGTAGTGTGTTATCTGAAAAAGTTCAGCTAATGACATGAAAAAAAATAAATACAAACTGCATGTGAATAAATGTAGCATTCCAATAGAGGGAAATGTAAACATTGTTATCGAGGTGAACAAGATTTGAGAATGACATTTCAGAAGGGGAAAAAAAAAAGGTAATTGATTAAAGGACAGGAACCAACATGTGATAACAGGAATATTGGGCAGACTGGCCCAACGGTTTCCTTGCTTCTTAATGGGGCTGCTTTTTCCATTGTTCTGCTCTTTTTATGCTTTCCTCTGTATTGGTGGGAACTTTCCCCACCTCTGCTTACATGTCCCCTGCCATTCACCCCTGCTCTCTCTAGATGGACATAGACCATAAATATGGAAGGCAGATTTTTGTGCTAGCCGCGTCTTCATTCAAATTATCTTTCAGCTCATTGAAAACTGAAGTCTAAATAAAGGTGGAATACAGCCTGAAGAGTTGTAATAAAAATGCCTAATAGCTTCTGCAGGATGTCAATTAACCTGGTTCATGAAGGGAAGATGGTTGATAACTCAGTGAATATTCTAACCATTTCAATCCTACAAGAACTTAACTATTTTATATACAGTACTCTCTAGAAATCCCCCACTAGATTTCACCCTCTAATGTCTATAAAATAAAGGCAATACATATTCTTAGCATATAAGCAATAAATAAGAAACATTCAAAAAAGACCAGGTTTTATGGGATACACATTAGTTCCCCTAATAAAAGAGCACAAATCAAACCCAGCAGCTGAAAAGCGGATGAGCGAATGATTATTCTGAGCCTCTAATGATATGATACTGTGAAAGGCATTGGACAGATTGATTAGAGCCCAGCTGACTGATAAAACTGCCCACTGTCCACCATTATAATGAATCCACCTAGAACTATTTCCTCTTGAGTGTGCGCTGGTGTGTGCATCCATATGCACATGTGCTTGTGTGCTTTGTTGCAAATTAGTCATTGCTGTTTCTTTATAGTGTAAAAACCAGTCTAACTTGCAGAGTTTCATGCTTTAGGCTTCACTATGAATACACTTTCAAGGTAGGACTCCTCAAATGACTCATTTTCAGCATATCTGACAGTCATTTCAATTAACACATTTATCAGTGTATTTACAACATGCAGAGGGAAATAAAGATCCTGTTAAAGAACAAAGCAAGATGAATCAAGCCTCTCAGATTAAAAAAGAAGCAAAACTAAATCATTATCACAAGTTAATACTGAAGCTAAAGGCTCAGTAAGAATAGAAATGAAGATTGGATGCTTTCAGAGAAAAACAGCCAGGATTAAAAAGAAAGTAAGAGCAAGATCTTTTGCTGTATAAATGTTGTCAGTTCCATTCACTTCAGCAGAACCCTGCCAACAGCCATCAGTGATGGTTCTGTCCTGCAGTCTCAGAACCTGTGTATTTCAGATATACCTCGTGACCAAGGTTTAGAAATTGTTGCTGGAAACAAAGACAAAGGCAAAGTCCTGCATGTGGGTTGGAGTAATTTCAGGTAAAGGTACAGGCTGAGGTCTGGCTGACTAGGAATCAACCCTGCAGAAAAGGATCTGGGGTGCTGGGGGACAAGATGTTCAGCAGGAGCCTGCCATCCAGCCTTACGGTGACAAATGCCAACTGCGCAACGGGCTGCATCAGCAAGAACGCAGTTGAGTCTGAGCAAGCTGATTTCCCCCTTTATTTTGCACCCATGAAGAGTACACGTCTGGTGTACTGTGTTCAGTTTTGGATTTCCCAGTACAAGTTTGTCAAGTTTGCCAGAGACCCACTGAGATTGTTAGGGACCAGAGTGTATGATGTACGAGATGAGGCTTCAGAAGGTGAGCTTGTTTAGCTGCAAGAAAAAAAGGTTAAGGAGAATCAGGTTAATATTTTCAGCAACCTAAAGAGAGTTTAAAAAAGAGATGAAGCCAGACTAAGAGCTGACAGACACAAGGTACAGCAAATGGAAATTAGAAATACCAATTAGCTGTAAGGGAAAAATTCTTCACAGTGGAGGCAGTGAAACATCAGAACAGAGACCCAGAGAGGCAGTACAGTCTCCATCCTTGGAGATATTCAAAGCAAGACAACACAAAGGCCCTGAAGGACCTGATCTAACATTGATGCCACCCTATTTTGGCCTCTGGAGGTCTCTGAATTATATCTTTGTATGATTTTAGAAAATAATAGAAATAGGGAGAAAATCAGAAATGTCATGGCACATAATGAGATTCAAGAATCAAGAAATATATAAGGCAGACAGAAAAGAGGTGCCTAAGTTGAATACTAAGCTAGACCCAGAGAATCATCATTTGGTTATAATAGGCTTAACGAAGACAAACTTCATCTCCCTTTGGAAATCAAAGCCCTGAAGGCTTCTTGCAGTGAGGTAAATGAAGACAAGAATAACCTTGCACTCCAGTGACACTGTACTTATTCATTGCTTATTTAAGACGTAGCAACCTATTGTATATTGCTGCAATTTGTATAGCTAATTATATAGAACTACAGTTACACATTGTGGCTAATTGCTGGAATATACATCCTCAGAAGCCATTAGGAGTGCTACCACTGACTCATTTGAAGAGTCTAATTTAGCCACCTGAATTATCTGACTCATCTTAGTAGACTCATCTCAGCAGGCTCTTCTCATGTTGCCCTTTGGAGGAGCTTCTCTCTGTACAGAGAGCTTGGGGAGACCAACCTAAGGGAGATTCCCAGTGCTCTGTGAATACTGCCCTTTCTTTCCTCCCCGGCAAAGACGGGGATGGCAATAATTGCCTACCTCCACATTTGATGTGCGAATCAGTTGATGTAAGAGCGATTTAACAACAGGAATACTAAACTATCTATTCCATTTGCCAGAGTACAAAACAAACCTTGTTGAAAGATTGGAAAGATGAATTGGAGGAAGGATTTCTGACCATTAAAAAGCCAGATTTTCAACAATATCAATTAATACAGTGTTTTTAGTGCTGTTTGAATACCCTGGCAAAGAAACAGTGTTTAAAGGAGGTCAGATTAATTCGAATTTGCAGAAACCAATGTGAAGATAGGCAAAAAACCCCAAACCTCTCATAAATATTGAACACATCTGTAGTAAAACAGCTTCAATGAATGAGGGAGTGTGCAGAGTTTTTCTGTTTGTGATTTATGACCACTGAGTGGTTACACAGGTACTCAGGGGGTTTATGAAGCATCAAAACCATTTGAAGAAGCACATAAAATAAATAAAAATTCTAGAATATATTCAAGGCACAGCTATGTGTGTGAGGTCAAATACAGCCACTGCAGCTGAGTTATATACTCTGCACAATAATATATTCTATATTCTTACATATATTCTGTTCTACTAAAATAGATTTGTTGCTGTAGCTTTATAATAAATGAATAGGGCAGGAGGAGGGACACAAATATTTTGTTTCTAGAACAGAATTACCACTTTGGGGAGCAAGTAAGAAATGTGGAGAAGAAAGAAGTACAGACAGGGATAAAAGTATGAGCAAAATGAGTCGTAACAGATATGGCTGATGGTGTCAATGACAGTTGGGGGTGGAGTGTTGGCTGGGAAAAGATCATTAGTCACCTTGGCTAGGGCAGTGCCAGTGGAGCTGAAGGAAGGGATGAGGAAGGGTCTGGGATCTCCAAAGGTTGACTGTTAGTACTGCATCTAACGTTTGCAGGGTTGAAAGCAATGTTTTTAGATAAATTAACACTAAAGCAGGGCTATATTTTACAAAAAAGATGTCACTGAGAGGAGAAGGAGCATGAAGGAGGGAATGAGAATAGGATAAAAGGAAAACAGGCAATAGGTTGGAATCATGACTAAACAAAGCAGTAGGGGTTAGATAAAGCAAGCATTAATGAAGGAATGAACTGCTGGTTATATTTTATGCAATATGTGATATGGAGAAGTATCAGTGAAATCTGGTGTGGAGAGCAAAGTGGAGAAGAAGGCTTAAGAAGTGACATGCCTCCAGGAATGCGTGATCTGATTCACATGAATGAACCTCAGTAGGCTTCACCAGAGAAGTAAACGAAGATAAGCAAGAGAAGAATTTAACTCGGAGCTGAAGAATGAAACCACCACGGGATCCTACTTAAATTACTGTTGGAACAGCCATGTGGGGCTACCTCACTCTCCACAACCTCCGTGAATGACGTGCTAGTCCTGTGCTCCGGGCAGCACGAACGACCAGATCCAGCTCTTGTGGTGGAGGCCATTGGGCTGCTTCTGTTTGTCTAAAGGGATATTATGCAGCTGTAGGCAGTATCATGACTCATTGCAAGCACTTTGTTCAGGCTTTCAAAATACTGGAGTCATATGGACATTCAGCAGAGATGAACCTTATTTTACCTGAAGCCAGGCAAGTTTGGCACAGAGAGATGATCAAAATGATGAATATCCTCCATTTGCCATTCACCCTCAAGCTGTGTTGAATTGCTTGACGTTGTCTGGACAGCCTGCTTTGCTAGGGCACGCTCAAAGACAGCCAAGTGCATTTTCAGATGCAGACAATAAAAAACATACCTACACTACACAGAAGATGACTGCAGCAGCCTAACGGCTGTTTTCTAGCTCGTATGTTATCTCTGGCAAATATAAGTGGCTCCCATTAACTAACTTTGTTACAGTCTCTCCAAAGCCCTGCATTCATTCAGGATCTCAGCACCATGGTTGCCCAGCTTCCTGAAGTGTGCCAGTTGTCAAGACAGGACAGCTTTTGCAAAGGCATCACCATGCACAGACTTGAATGGGATGTTATTCATCTCTCTAAATTAAGTTCTCTCTGTTGGCTGGGTTCCCGTTACAGTCACTGGAGATCTGGTCAATACAGCCGTAAGGCATCAGTCGGTTTATTCTAAAGTAGACACTCACATTTAGGTCAGATGAATCATGCCCTAGGTGTTATGGACAGTATTGAGTGGTTCTCCATAAATATAGCTGAAGCCCAGATATCTGCCTCACTTGTATTTAGAAATCTCGATTCAAAAAACAGCATCTCACTGTTGGGCCCGTGCCACATGCCCCATCGTGAGGAGGAGTAAGGTGACACATGGGGATCAGAGTGATAACACAGATCTTGGGAGGTTCACACGAACATCCAGGAGGAAGAATGAACTCACAGCTATACAAATGGTCCAAGAGTACCATTTCAGTCCTGACCTCACCACAGACTGCATCTGTCACCTTCTCTGTAACAAAATCACTTCGTTGCTCCACACTTTTCCATCTCACATGGATGGAATGACATTCCACTTCCCGGACTGCTCTCTCACCCACATGGGCAGCAAGCTCCTGCTGCATCTTACAGGGCTTAGTACAGCCAATCTTGTATTTTGTTTCAAACCTCTTCTTGCTGCTGTGATATGAGTAAATAATGGAGAAGCCACGGCAGCTAGTCAGGAGAGCTTTCAGTCCCAAGAGTGATCGCCCTTTTAACTAAGAATACTATGTTTTCGTACTGGATTTTTTTTTTTTTTGCAGGGGGGGGAGGGTGTTATTGCTGTTGCTACTGGAAAAATGTTATTTATTTCAACATGTTTTCTCTTATTTAAATCCAGAAGCTTAACCCTTGCTCTTTCCAGAGTAAAAGTAACCCTACAGTGTATGTAATAAATATTTTAAATGGATAATTGAAGGAAGAAGGAAAAATATCATGTCACGGAGGGACAGCAAGAATTTTATTTCAGGGTAGTGACAGCTGCTGTTGTCTTTGCCATCAAATAAGTCTGAACTCAGGAGGACTGCTGCATGCAAATGAAGTCAAATTAAAAATAGGTGTCTACATCACACGCATCATCTTCATCAGAGTGGCAGATTGGTCCTGTCAGCACAGAAGCCAAGTGGTGGATGCTGAGTGCTCCCCCCATCAGAGACATTCCCGTGAGGAGAAGGTTAAGGCTGGTTAATGGCACAACAGGGAGAGCTTCGCATTGCACCTTTCCTCACTGTCTTAATTTCGGAGTGGATTCCCTCCCTTGATGCTGTCAGGCCAGTAAGCTCCTCCAGTGATGGAATTTATTTTATCCCTGTTTCAAATCACGAGAGAGAGGAATTGTATGCTGATTAGGTGAATAAGCTGTCACCGTTCTACCAGGCACTCCACACCTGTCTTGAAATCAAACATCGAGCCTGAGCACTGGCTGCAGCAGAGAATTGTGATGCCCACCTAGCAGGAGAGAGCATCCTTTCAGAGCTGCTGTTTTACACCTTTGTTTCTCGATAAAAAGGCAGGAGTTTGGCTGTGGTTTGCCTCTGCACTCCAGGTTCTCAGGAGAGATGCTTCAAATTAATGCCCAAGCTGGTTTGTTGGTTTTTTTTTTAAGAAAACTGAGACATGAGTAGATTGAGTATTTTATTTGCCTTTCAGTGGGAATTTGGCAGAGCAGGGAACTGGTCCTGCCTCTCCAAAGCCACGCAAGCACTCTGGCCGTGGACCACCCTTACTTATCACAAGGATGCAGTCACACTCGTGGTTTATGCTGTCCTCAGAACTACATCCATACATACCCCCTTGCAAAGAGCCTGTGGTTTCACAACCCCAGATTTTCCAGATGTTCTGAAATCCCATTGACTCCCCATTTTGGGCCATGACTTTGCACATTCCCTAAAGCTCAATGAGAGAAGAAATAACAAAGTATTTGAGTGAGACAAGGCCAGTGTAACTTAGAAGTGATTCCTCCAAGTGCAGAGTACGAAGTACACGTTTGAATTACTTTTCTGATCTGGTAACTGTGTTAATCACTAGCAAGCTGCAAAGCAATGGTGACTGTATAAAAAACCTAATTGATTAACTTAAAAAAATAGAACACACCGCTGAGGGGGATCTTCTCAAGTGTTACTAATTCAAACATTTTTTGTCCTCTAACTGTATTGAAAAACATATCTAAATATAAACCCGGTTTTGATGCTTATGAATGGCTGAAATAAAAATTACTTTTACTAGCAAGTGATTATGTAATATTAAAATGTCATTATCACATTTATCTGTTTACCAGCTGGAGTTCTAATTGAAATTTGCTCAGAACTCATAATAGCATTAGGTCATGTTATGCTTACAGCATTAAGCAATGATTACATCTGTGGCTTTTGTTTTTAATTAGCTTTTTTTCAGTTATCTGGGAGAGATAGTACCTTTCAAGACGGTAATTCACTTTCGATTACAATGGAAAGAGAATAAACTGAGTCATCTTACAGAAAAATGTGTGACTGTGTCATTTACATTCCTGACTCTGGCGCTGTTAGATCGGACTGTATTTTGATTTCCCGCCGCTCATCAGTTATGTTAATTGGGTTTTGATGGCACCAAGGTGCTGGCGTTTGCACATTCAGGGATCTAAAATGACTTTTTACAAGAAAGAGACGAGTGTGTATTGTGTCTTACTTTTTCAGTGGCAGGACAGAAGGATTGCTTTTAATGCAAAGTACTAAAAAACCAGACCACTTTGTATCAGCTGTGAGCTGAACATAGCCAGGGGTGAATTTTAAAGAGAGTCTCAAATGTAGCTGTAACTCTGATTCAGGAAAGTATTTGAGCATGTGTCTTCATCATTCATCCCAGCCAACAAACAGACACACATGATTACTCACCTGCTTTAGGTAAAACATCTTACGGAGTCTTGTCCTACGGAAAGGGCAAGCTGCTGCAAGCAGCAAGCCCACAGGGAGTACTTCACGTGCCCTCCTCAGTGGGTTACTGACACTAACAGCTCATTAGTAATAAACTGACTCCAGCAGTTCCCCGACTAGAAGTGCCCCTGCCACCCTCTTTCTTCAAACCCTTGCTTAGCTTGTTGTAAATACCATGCTTGGAAGAACAGACAAGTAACTCCATGAGCCAAACCAGGGAATAATCAGCCTTAATCCACTGGAATGAGCAACTGGTGAGAGATGGTGAGCAGCCCCGCTGGCTCTTCTGCTGCCACTGGGAGCCTGGGGAGCATCCTTGGCCCAGCAAAGCTCCCACCGCCACGCATGCTCACCACACCATACCACATCTGTGCTCTTGAATTACACACAGGGACAAAAGAGAGCCTGAACGTGGCCAACCATGGGAATTTGGTGACACTGTTTGCTGGACAAGTGCTTATGCAGATGAATTAGATGGGGTTGGTAGACTGCAGCTATAGGAAAAAAGCAAGGTCATTTATTTCTCACTGCACCTATGGAACTGAGACACACAGAGTGGCAATAGTAAGAAACCAAGTCTGATAAGCTTACATGATAGTGATTGGTATCCCTGGAGGGGTTATAGAAATTGTTGAAATTGTAGAAAATAGGCTCAGAAGGGATGTTGAGATGTAACATAATCCATCTCCCTGCTGAGATGAATCAAGGGGTGAATTGCCCATAAGACATGCTGTCTGTAATTCTCTTGCTCTGCTCAGAGCCAGAGGAGTTCAGCAGTTTTCCCGTGTCCAGTTGGAAAAATAGCTTTCAGGAATTGAAACAGGAACTGTAAAAAAATCAAGATGGAGTAACAAGAATGATCTGTAGCATTCAGTCACTGAAAATGAATATAACCAGTTAATACCACTTACAGGTGAAAATCTGTAGGCTGGGGTTCAAAGTACCTGACCTGGCTTTCCCCCCACACCAGAAAATTATCCTCCCCCTCATTGTGCCTCACTGTGCCCACACAGTTCCTTCTCTATTGACCTGAGCCGCTGCTCCAATGGTTCAGCCTTCTCCAGTCTTTATTTCTTGTTCCTGAAAAGACAGGGAGATGCTTTTTCCCTGTCACTAAATGAGCATATGGTACACTTACCAGGGCACAGCTACCATGGGCACTTTCAGTGCCCCCTGTGAGCACAGGAACAGAGTCTGTACGTCTCACTGGGGCTGGATAAATGCATCCTTTCCATCCTTGGGGTACCTGGACTGCAAGGGAATGGTCCTCAGTGGTTATTCCAGAGTGAAAGATTGAGACGACTTGGGCAGGCTGTCAGTTTCTGCTGGGGTGCGATGCTCACCCTCACTTGCAAGGGAGGCGAGGGACCTTCCTATGGCAGTCCTCCCATGTCAGGCTCCTGCCCTGCTCTGCTTTCTGTGACCACTCAGAGGTAATAGGCACTGGCTTGAGGGTCCTCCTTGACTTTGACAACAGAGGACATTGCGTCTCCGCTTACACAAACTGAAAGTTCTTAGAAAGCCATGTGAGGTCTAATGCAGGAGGCTAGCAACATTGGTTTTGCGTTTTTTTGGAAACCCAAGCCTCAAGATCTTTGCTCTTTGTATTGAGTTCCCTGCAGGATCTGTGGTGAGGTCCAGGCAGCCTGCACAGGACAGATATCTGTGCTGGGGAAGAGCCTAATCTCTTCCTAATGACAGCCGACACCGTCAGAAGGCCACACGAGCATGCAGACATGGACCAAGTCCCACACTGCACAGGTGCCAACCAAGGGGATGCAGGCACATGCACAGGCTCAGGAGACTTGAGATTAGACCTCCCATGAAATCACGTAAGCCTGCAGTGGTTGCAAAGAGGGACCTGAAAGCAGAAAGATTAAAAGTGATGCTGAGATGAGATGAGTTTCACTGGGGATGAAAGTGGCAGTAAGAGAAGGCAGTTCCTGTCACCACTTACAGCCATAGCATCCTTCACCGAGGACAAGATGGACAGTAAATTGCGAAGCTGTCATGCGAAACCTTTCCTGTTCTTGCTCTGGATTTTATTCTTACTCTTAACCACTGAAGAGTTTTTTGTTTGGGCTTTTTTTTTTGTTTCCCACTGGAAAAAATAGGAGATAATAAGACTCTACAGTCATTATTTACCAAGCAATCACCTTACCTAAGGTGCAGGAGTCATTCTTATTTCTAGTCTAGCTCTGGACCAGCTAACATTGGGACTCAAGGGACTTTCCACAACGTAAGGCAGTAACCCAGCTGCCCAAACACTGGCTACGCTGGGTCTGCTCAGGTTTTAGCAAAATTCCTCCCAGGACTGGAACAATATTTTGCAGGCAAAATTTCAGCAAAGTGAGTGCATTGCCACAGAAAGTGCTGGCTCATTTCCTAAATTCAGGCTTAAAAAAAAATAAAATAACCCAACCCAGGCAAAACATCAATGCAACATCATTGCAGCAATGTAATAAAAATAAGTCTGGCCTGAAGACTGAGAGATTTAAGTGAGACTAGAATAGGCCTTTAATCACTTCCATTTTTACTCTTTAGCAGCCTCAATGGGACTAAAATAGTTCCCTCTCTCCTCTTCCCACTGTGTCAGTAGGACAGAGCCATGCATGGAGATTCACACGCTCCCTAATGTTGCGCCTCCTCAGACACAACAATACCTCCATTGGCTTTCTCTCCTCTCCCACAGCAGGCATTCAGCGTGGATCAGCCATACCACGGCCAAAACGAGAGGCACGCAGGTGGATTTCTTTTTTTGTCTCGGCTCTGTCCCTTTCCTCCCTTCCTTTTTTCGGACGAGATGCAGATGGCAGTCGCTCCCTTTGCTGTGTGCGAGCGTCTAGACGAAAAAACTCCCCACAGCTTGTGCAATTTTCTGAGCTGCCTTCTGCTCACCTCCACCTCCTCATTTTCTTCTTTATCTGCTTTCCGTATTCTCCATGCTGCTATCGGTCCTGTGGAAATGAACACATCAAAGCCATAAGTAGTCGTCTTTTCGCTGCCTCCCTCCCCCCTCTTCCTTTAACATTAATATTAATAGCTACTGTACCTTTCTTCACTGTTGCTTTCTTCTTGATCCTCAAGGGAGCAAGCCTTTTCTTGGACTTTCTGCTACAGCAAAGGCTTGTTTGAAGGAATGCTAGGGCATGCTGGGAAGCACAACACCAGTGATGCCTGTGATACAATATTGGGCCAAGCAGCAAAGATATTAAATGCTATTGTACTTATGGGAAGAGTCAAGCATGCTTTTATCCCTGCCGCATATGGCTGGATTCTTTTTCCTTGTTGCTTTCCTAGCAAAAATAGCTTTTTAATCAGTTCAAATCTCCAAGGAGAAGAAAAAAAAAACCAAAAACCTTTTTCCTCTGCCCTCCTTGATGCTTTTCCACAGGGCTGCTGCCTGAGGAGCAAAGAAGCTTCACGCTTGTTGCCACACCACACACGCACGCAAATACACGCTACAGGGACACATATCACCAGCATCCCTACCACTGCTATTATTTAAAACGCTGAGTTAACAAGCTGTCCTGCCCTTCAAGATTTGCCCAGGTTTGCTAGTCCCCAGGGCTGAGAGCTGAACTCCTCACGCGTGCGTCAGCCCGGCTCTCGCATTTGTATTCCGTGACGCGGTTGCATGTCTGGAGCGCTAGGAAGAAATCCCCCAGGTTTGATTTCACTTACACACGTATAATGGAAATACGGCAGCGCGGTGAGTATGACGCTCCTGCTCCACGGGGGTTGCGTGCAATCCACGATGAAGGTTGCTGCTTAGGATCACAGCCGTGCCCAAAAGGCAGAAGGTGAATTTCTTGATGTCATTGTCGCAAGAAACAGGTACCGCGGTAGTGATGAAACTCACTGTAACCCTCAGAGTGAGTTATCCCAGGCATGATTTGTGCCTGGATGGATGTAGAGGTTGTTACTTGTTCCTGTCTGGACACTGGGGATCTGCTCCCTTTGAAAGCAAGGGTTTCTTCAGTGCGCAGAAACAGACCGTACGTCTGGGGCAGCAGGGGCTGGGGCACGCAGGTGAGCCTCCACTGGCACTTTGCAACACAGGCTGCAGTCGGACACAGCAACAGGTAATCCCCCTCCTCTCCATCCTGCTCTCCCCCCCAGCTGCTGCTGCTGTGAAACCAGTCGTTGTTACGGCCGGCGGAAAGACCCCCATGAGCAGCTGGAGAGAGGACTGAGGGAGGTCAGGAGATGGATTGTCACTGGCTTTCATGTTATGGCCCCACCCTATCTTTTCCCTTTTCTCCTCCAGCAAAGCCTTGTGAGGGCTGACAGCCAGAGACTAGCTGCACTTCAGTCTCAGCATAGCCTGGGGAAACCTCCCCTACCCCAACCACAATGCAGCAGGACTGAAAGGCGCTGTACTGGCAACACAGCTATGATTTGGGAAGGAAACTGGTGGGGGAGGAGAAGAACAATACATGAAGTTATGAACAAGAGAGAAACACCAAGGACTTGTGCAAAAGCCCACTGCAACCAAAGGAGCTGCAGACCGCAGAGGCACAGGTCAGGCTCCTGTTCGAGCCTTTTTGGAGACTAGAAAGCCTCACACAAGAGCAGCCCTGTGTCCAGCAGTGCCAGGCTCAACCCTTCCAGCCCCAACCAGCAGCACCACAAGGCTCTAATGGAAGAATGGGAGATTGTTTGCCACAAAAGTCAGGAGAGTCATTAGTACTAACAAACAAAAGGAGGTGGGGGGACCTATTTGCTTGTCATAATCACGAGTTTGATGTTTTAAAGCATGTGCAGCAGCTTCAGAATCTAATAGACATGCCTTGCATTTGCAAACATGAAAGCTAAATAAAGTTTCAGGCGGAGATCTGAGGATGCTTTTGAGATCTCTGCAGGAAATCTAATAGTAAAATTCAAATGAGGTCACATGCTTTGCTGCTTGTCTACAAGAGTCTCCCAAAGGTCTCCCTGCTCTCCCAGCTTATGAGCCTAATTAACCCCCTGCACCTCGTTTCCAGGCATGGAATTTTAATTATGGGGATGTGTAACTTCCTTACCAGCATGTCAAACTCTTCATGTCATACTCTGAGCCCTGGTATTTGCCTTGCACTTCTTTGTTCAGTGTTGCAGGGGGTGGTCAGCTATCCAGGCATCAATTTACTGGCAGTCCTTGGACCAAGGGGGATAAAAATTCCCCTTGAGGGTCTTGCAGGTTTCTGCAGCACTCTGGAGCAAGAGGTTTCGAGTCTGAGTTGTCCTTAGATGTTTTAAACTACTTCACAGGAATTAACTATGCCCTACACACAATCCTACTTTAACCAGCTCCCCTGAGCAATGTGGATGGTGTGTGAGCTTTTCTGCATATTCAGCTGGCAAGGGACAGCCTGAGGAATCTATGCTGCTCCCACAACTCTTTACACATTCCTCATTAGAGAGGCTGGATTGAAGGAATACAAACAGTAACCTGGAAAAAAAAATGTAGGACCAGCAAGCTCCAGGAATCGGACAAAAACTTTGGCACAGGCTGCTATGGAGGTTGCCCTCTCTGCACTTGTCTTTCTATTGCAGCAATGAATCCCTGGATACCTTGTGACTTGGTGATGAGGAGAGGGCACCTTTGCTCACTCCTCTGCTCTCTTAGACTCTATCACACTCTGGTGTTCAAGGATTTCTTGGAGTGCAGAAGCCACAGAGTCAAACCTCCACAGGTGGAAAAGAACCCCAAACCTTCGAATGTCACCTCCTGAGTGGGTGCTCTAACCACTAGAGGTCAGCAGGCAAAATGGGGCCAGAAGTATTTTAGTGTCTCCAAACACACAACCTTAGCTTAAGAGAGATTTCAGACTCTGAGTCCCAGGGCAGATAGCCCAGATGACAGTCCCAAACACTTCTTTCTTGGTTTGCCTCTTGGTCAGCTTGGAGGACCCAGTGCTCAGCACATTATATGTCGCAAATCACATGGTTAAGCATCTATTTTCCCCACTCTTCATTGCACAGGGAATTGAGGAGTTGCTCAGTAATGTACTGAATTTACATCAATTTTACTGTACTGAATTTATAATACTGTGGATTCGTAAAGCCATGAGCCAACTTGGAGGAGCTGCAGCCTCAGCATCATACATTGCTGGCATGACGCACAGTCTGTCTAAGCTTCTCCCTACAGCTTAAGGAGTATTTAATTCCCCCATATATTGCTGGGCATGGTATAGTTTTTCATTTCAAGGAGAATTCTTGTATATTGGAAATCTACCCTGGTTGCTGTCAGAAAAAAGCATACAAAAATCTTTCACTGAATTGCATACTGCCTTGTACAATTTAATCATTGCAATGGCCTTCATGACATTCATTTTGATTTAAGTCCACTTTGCTTTTTGTTGTCCTATGTATTGAGACAGCAGCAGGTTTTTCTATGGCTAGTAATGAACTGTTAAAGAAAATAATCAAGTGTACTAGCATGATTTTCAAAATGATCAGGAATAAGATGAATTAAAAGGATATCTTTGAGTGAAAAACTTAACAAATGGCATGCCAGTTTCTTTTTAACAATTCAGGCAACCATGACACACAAACTCTGGTGGTACACAAACTGTGATGGTACATGAACTGTGCAGATTACTAAAGATGAACACTACAGCAATTTGCCGTATGTATATTAGACGGCCTCTATGAACAGTTAGTGCTATTAAATGTTGACAACCACAGACACAAGTAACTATTCTAGATGTTTTTAATCATCTTCCAAGAAGATATCACTGTCCTATTACATTCTGTTTACACCAGATGATTAACCATTTATTTCAAGTATCTGCTGGTCCTGTGACCTACTGAATAAAGCATTTGCCTTGACTCAGGAGTTTCTATCCACAAATCTTACTTAGTGGGTGACTTTCCCTTTCTCTGATTCAGTTTCTGCAGATATGAAACAGGGATAATGATAATGACCTCCTTTAGTAATGCCATTAGGGAATTACTAATAAGCTAATTATTATTGGGGAATAAAACTTTATGTGAGAAACCATTTATTAAAGCATCCCCACAGCTTATTCACACTCCATAAGCGATTTATGAATGGAGCCTTAGAGGGAAGGTCGATGAATAGTGCTCTGGTGCTAAAGCAGCAAAGATCCAAAGCTCATGGCCACTTCTCCAGATGTGTGTATCAAGGCATAGATGTGCACAAATTCTCAGTAGTTCACCTTTATGTCATTCCTCAGCCTTCCTCACCTGCTGCTTCTGCTTTAGCTCTTTTAGTGCAAAAGTACAGGATTCTTCCACGTTCAACTCTGTTACCAAATGAGTGACAAAGGCTTCCCCTGCAGCTGTTTCTGCAGCATGACACCTATCAGTAACAACAGAAAGGATGAGGAGAAACTGTGCTTGGAACAGAGATATTGGGTGCAGATGAAGAGAGCTCCCTCATATGGCCTGGAGCACCATTTAGACCATGACAGTGGTGAACAACATACAAAAACCTTATCTCTTCTTCCACCTTATTGAGCTTCTGTGTGGACAATCTGAAATGTTATTAATGTATTTATTTTTCTTTTCCCTTCTGCCTAGTAACCTCCTTCTCTGTAGGCTCTCTTAGTCACACATTCCCACTTAAGCCTCTGCAGAGCACTTGGCTTGCCCAGCTGCAAAATTTGCTTGGACTGCAAAACTTTGACATCTGACTGAGTGCCAAATGTGGCTCTTTGGCTCCTACCATCCCTCAAATAAGGATTTTATCCTTTATGTTCACTTCTAAAAATAGGAATTAATCACTGGAAATGCAGTAAGGTTGCAGGCTGAAAAACATTTGAAGCTGTTTTCTTCTATAGTTCAGTTTTTTGAACTGTCCAGAAAGGACTCTAAAAAGTGTCCAGTCATGTGCTGTGATGACCAACAACACACGGATATAGCAAATAAAGAAAGAAGGGAGGGCAAGTAAAAAGAGAATCATTATGTGCCGTGGGTGATGACAACAACAAATCAAGTACTTAGTCCATGGCTAGGCAAGATGTCTAGGGGTACTGTAGACCTGTTCTCAACCAAATCTCTTGTTTAACCGCAGTCTACCGTTGACTATATCATACCCTAGATGACACTTCTGGGAGGCTATTACACATGTCTGAACAAGGTAGGTCTCCTTAGCATCATTCTAGGGACTTTCCAAAATAGTGAGTGCAGGCTTGATAAAGACAGAGAGTTATTGGAAAACAAATCCTACTGAACACTTTTTACCTTTGCAAAAATATATTAAAAAATAATAAATCCTACCTCTTCAAATCCTGAAGGCCTCTTCCCTTGCATACAGTAATCTGTTCCTGTTCATTTAATGGCAATCATGGTCAAGGGCTCCAGATGACAAAAAAATTACATAGGTGCAGCAATGAATAAAGCAGTGCCAACTACCACAGGATGTAATCTCAGGTCATGCAGGCTAAAGATGGTTGCTACACAAGGAACAAGCTCTTGTAGTCAGAAAACTGCTACACGAGTGTATGACAGATGATGGATCATAAGTGTCCTGGTTTCAGCTGAGAGAGAGTTAATTTTCTTCAAGAAAGTCAGTATGGGGCTGTGTTTTGGGTTTGTGCTGGAAGCAGCGCTGATAGCGTAGAGATGTTTTTGCTGTGGCTGAGCGATGCCCACACAGAGCCAAGGACTTTTCGGCTTCTCGCCCCGCCCCACCGCCGGGATGGCTGGGGGTGTGCGGGGAGTTGGGAGGGGACAGACAGGGCAGCTGACCCCAACTGACCAGAGGGATAATCCATACCATATGACGTCATGCTCGGTTTATAAGGGCCTTGGGGGGAAGAAGAAGGGGGGGGCAGCGGCGTTCAGAGTGGTGGCGTTTGTCTTCCCAAGTAACCATTACGCGTGACGGAGCCCTGCTGTCCTGGGGATGGCTGAACCCCTGCCTGCCATGGGGAGTGGGGAATTAATTCCTTGTCTTGCTTTGCTTGTGCACACGGCTTTTGCTTCAGTTATTAAACTCTTGTATCTGAACCCATGAGTTTTCTCACTTTCACTCTTCCGACCCTCTCCCCCTTTTCCGATGAGGGGGGGACTGACTGAGCGTCTACGTGGTGCCCAGCCAACGGCTGGAGTAAAACCACGACAATAAGTTTCCTTCACCTCTTACAGTCTTACAGTCTAAGGCCAGAATCAAACTCCATGTCAGAATGAGTGGAACATGAGATAGAAATCAAATTAAGTCAATGTTCTTGTGTATTTAGTACTGAGTCAAGAACAACACTTTCTTAGCAGGAGCAGGATAAAAGCACATCAAGGGAAAAGAAATCTGAGCCCAGTGAGGATCAGCCTGCACTTGGGGAGCTAACTCTTCCCACAGTCTTGATCCTGGTTTTTCCTTCACAGCCAAAAACATTACCCCAAAGTCTGTGCATTGAGTCTTCACAGAATGAAATCCATACCGTCAGTCTGTAGGAATGAGGAAGGCCTAACATTGGTGGGAAGCGGCTCACACGGAACCATGATTCGTTTCAAAGTTCGTATGTATTGAATAGAAACCGACACTCAGCTTCGCTGTAAAACATCGGCCTTTCAAAGCTCAGCAGTGGCGAAGAGGGTCTGGCTTTTCACAGAGGCCACATGCTTCAATTTGTTCAAAGCCGAGCAGACTGCTTGGTGGGAACAGCGCTTTGGAGAGGAGGTGGCTGGGCAGTGTGCAGGCAGGTTAGCTTTACAGCCACGCGCTAGGTAACTTTTTAGCAGTGAAGGAAAGAAAGGCCCTGATCCTCCTTTCATTCACACCAGTGTAAATAACGTGGACTCTGTAAGCCAGCGAAGAGATTGAGCTTAGGCAAGAGAAAGAGCTAGTCCAGAGAGAGAGAAAATTTGTCATCCTGAAACTCTGCTCTGCAGGTGTTTCTGCTATTACAGATGTCTTGTACAAAGCCCCTAGCGGCACGTAATTTAAATCCAATCAGGCCTAAGTGAGGGCTGCTGTAAGAAACTGCCTTCTTCCTTAGCTCACCGATGTGGTGAGCCCTCGCTGCATTCCGCAGCACTCCTGGTGAATGACTGGGAAGGGACGCCTCATGCAAATTCACAAGACAGATGATATTAAAAATTAAAAGTGAAAAAGCAAACACCTCCACTGGGACTTGAAAGAATAATAACTGCACTGTGTGCTTTTCACTCACAGCTTAAGTTCTTATGGATGAGTGGCTGTTGGAAATACTGAAGGTTTGATGTGGCAAATCTCTCACATGCAGAATCCCTGGGAGTTAGGACCACTCTGTCCTGATTGTGTTATTCATACCTGCTCTTTTCTCTGTATTTCTGCTTCCCTTTTACCACTGCAAGACTAACATGCCAAAAGCATATGTGGGCAAGCCCCAGCTGGCATCTTTTCCCCAAGATAGGTGCTTACATGACACAAAAACCTAGATGAAAGTGCAAATGCTGGAAATCTTACTCAGGTTGCCACCTAGGGCCCACTTCTATTGAGAGAATTGTTTTTCTGTTCTTTGTAGCCTGCAAGCAGTTATGCAATGGTTTCTGTTTGAAGGTTTCCTGTCTTGGGGAAATTACCTTTGGATAGCCATGGCCTTAGTCACTCGTTCCTCTGGCCACGCATAGTTTTCTTATGCAGTATTTACACTGCACTCACCACAGTAAAGCTGGGGCCTCTGGTCTCTGCTGCAATACACTTCATTAACAATACTGAACTCTCAAATCAGTTGCTAGGAAGCTAGGGCTTCCACAGCTATGGGTGGTTATATCATCTCTTTGGCAGGGGCCAGGCACAGGGGACGTAAAGCATAAAACATTCGCTAAGGTAACCCAGGAGATATACTGGATCCCAGCCTTCCTCAGCCTGCCTTGGGGTGAACACATCCTTCTGTACAGAACCAACCAATCGAATGTTGATAGATCTTATCATGCGACTTTCAAGAAATGCACGTCCAAAACCATTAGCAAAGCCTGCGTCCTATCTCATTCCACCTTATTTGCCGTCCTCCACTGATCCTTAGCTATGGTGACCAGGGAGGGAGAGCTGAAAACCCACCCAGAGCCCTGTTCTGTGCAGACAGGCAGGGTTGGCGGTGTGCATGTCCTAGCCCGTTCCATACTAACCTGCCACTGTGATGAAACCTTCCATCTCTGGCTTTTTGGGGTTTTGTAACTAAAGGGCCTAGTTTCACTGGAGGTGTTGGTGGAGGGGCGATGTGGTACTAACAAAAGGTCTGAAAGGCTATTCCCTAGGCTCTTCCAATCTGTCTGAAAGGCTATTCCCTAGGCTCTTCCAATCTGAACAGCCATTACAGCTGTGTGTAGCTTTCTGGAAAACAGGCCCATCCTCCTTCCAGTGATGGTTATCCTTGTTCCTCAACACTTTTTTTTCTGGTGTTTGGGGAGAGGAAGAATATTCCAGAACCCCAGTTCCCCTTACAGAGAGCCGCTCTACCCTTCAGGATCCAGTCTGCATGTGCACTCAGCGCAGTGTCAGAATTGCCATCACCATTAGCAAACTCTGCACCAGATGGACACTGAGGCCTCCCCCACTCATTTTTGTGTGCTTACAAAATATCTCCCTGCACTTAAAACTAGATTATTCCAGCATTTCTTTTATTTAAAGACCAGATCTCGACTTCTATCTGTGCTGACAACATATCCTGTGCTAGTTTCAGAAGTACAGAAACTGTGCTAGTTTCAGGGGGACTCCTCTGTGCTAATGAATGTATCAGTGTCTAGCTGAAGGTTTTTAGTCTTCAGAAATTGCCTGCAGCAAGGTCCCCATGCTCGGTCCTTCTCATGCTCCCCCTCTCTCTGAAGGAGAGAAGCTGTCCTCTACCCATGGGATCTTGCTGCAACTCCTCCAGTCAAGAACACTTCTGCAAGAGAAACTGGTCATGCAAGTCACCTTGTACACCCTCCTTGTCACTTGCCAACACGTGCCTGAGAATCGTGTCTTGTACGAAATCCAAGGTCCCAATGTAACTTTAGGTTAAAGCCATAAAGGACTTTTTTGAACTGGTGACTAAGCATTCATCAGAAAATGAAATGATGTTAGGAGAAAGTGAGTGTAGGATCTACCCTTATTTTAAAATTCAATTAGCAGCACAACCATGATGAACAGCCCTGTGGTTATGTAGATTTAGCAAAGTCATTAAGATCTCAGATTACATGTGGTGCTATTTCCCCTTACTCTCCCTTTTGCTGCCCCCAGCAATCCTGCCTGTTTTCAGCCTATCACAATACAAACAGAAACAAATCACTAGGGGTTAAACAGCCTAAATTGGATTACAGTCACACTGTTCAGAAAATAGAGTATTGCTGGTAATTGCATTCCATTGAATAAATATCTCTACATTAGTTTACATCACATTTGTATTCTGACAATTATTATTCTCGTCGTAATTTGCCTGTCCAAGGATAAGGATAACACAGAGCTCAGGGTCCAAACAATTGATGTGTTCTGAGTGCTGGTATTTGTTTTAAAGATTTAACAGCATCCTGTTTGGACATTAATAAAATCTTACATCAAAAAATCCCAGACCCTTCCTCTTTCAATCTTGATGAAGAGTTATGAGCCAAGTAACTCGAAGCCCAGACTTGTTTCTGCTGAAGCTGGTAGGAGTTCTGCTAATCTCTCTTGCTTCAGGACCCTCAAAATTTCTTTTATTTGTATCACATTAGCCTCCTAAATTTGCTTGTTCCAAAATATTTATGGATAGTCTGTGATGCCTATTTTTATATCAAAGAATTCCAGTCTAAAATGAGGCTGGCACAGTTCAGGTAAATTTTACCCTTGATCACTTCTCAGGTATTTTAGTCCAGTTTCTAGATAACAGTTTGTCTTAGTCAGAAGTTCCCATACCTCCCTCCCCACTAGACAGCTTCACTGTGACCACTGACTGCAGTCTCCAGGCAGTTCACTGAGATGATCGTTAACCACTTTGGTTTTGTTCAGTGCCTGCTGTTCTTCACTTTCTCAAACAAAGAGACAATGCCCTGACAGGTAGACAAAAAAAGGATATAAAACAATAAAGGTAAAGAGCAATTTAGCCAGGCCCTTCTCTAAGCTTCATGGGGTCAAGGGAGACACATCTCAAGTTTCTCAGTTTCATTGTTCCTCCAGCTGACTTTGTCTCTGAGACCTCTAATGTTGCCCAGGGGAGTTTAAGGACCTCCGGCTCAGCAGGCCAGCTGTATAGCACACCAACAGCATCACCAATGGTTCATGGGCCATCAAGCTCTAATGTGGACCTAAGAAGATAAGGCAGGGGGAAACAATGGCCATTAGACAGACAGAAATACCCCATCATTCCTTTCTGTCAGGTTCAAGAACAGCCATACTGCCCCACTGAGCACGTTTCTTAATGCAGCCCATAGTCCTCCCTTGAAAGAAATACCCAATGGCTGGATATCTCACTGTGGGCATTTGTACTAATTATTCCTTTCCCTTGCCGTAGGTCCAGTAATTAAAAATGTCCCAGGAAAACTACACCACGCTTTTGTCTCAGCAGCTGGGCAGCGGCACAAGCTATAAATGATGTGGAGATTCAATAGTACTGTGCAACTGTGCCAAGCGCCTATCTATCTATTCTGTCACGTCAGAACGTTCTAGGCATCGACATTTCCATGTTTCCAGGAAAGTGTCATAGTGATGATGACTTCTTATGGCAGTACTTTATACGGAAACAGTTTTTGGGAAAAGATATCACCTTTCTCGCTTAAAATCAAAGAAACAAAGACTGTGAGGGCAAAGGAAGAGGGGACTCACGTGAAAGAACAGAGGTGAGTATGATGATCAAGACTTAATTAGCTGCACCTGGGTAAGTATAAAGTTGAGAAACTGGTCATTGTTTACAGTCTGAACATAATATTTGAATAAGGCTATCAATAATGGACAGCCGCTGGGAGGCAAAACCTACCATGGCTGGCATTTTCCAAAGAGTTATGGGACCTTGGAGTCCAATTTCCACAGGCCTCCAGCCTGTAATCTGGTTGATAAATCACTTCCATATGTAGGACTTGATACTAAACATTGAGAACAACCCACATTTTACTGCCAGCACCAAGTGCATAAGAAAGGAACGAAACACGCTGCAAAAACTGTTATGAAACTGGAAGCTGGGAGCAGTACAGGGCTGCATGAAGACAAAATACAGTAAGGAGCCCAGCACTTTAGTTCTTTTCCTAGCAGCTGACACCATATATGCCAAAGACAGAAAGTGGCTGTAGGCAACGGTGACTGTCTGAAAAACAGACATGGGACAAAGCA
This sequence comes from Psophia crepitans, assembly GCA_013399095.1. Classification (NCBI taxonomy): domain Eukaryota; kingdom Metazoa; phylum Chordata; class Aves; order Gruiformes; family Psophiidae; genus Psophia; species Psophia crepitans. Next base: position 259,752 of record VWZZ01006278.1, on the reverse strand, counting down.
CCATGCAACTGCTCTCAGCAGTATTTATTCTGGTGGCTGGTGGGAAGACCTTGCAAAAATATTGCTATTTGTTGGCATCATGTGTGATCTGAGAAAGTCAGAGGGGAGAGGGACAGACAGAGGCCACTATGGTAGGTTCCATCCAGGCACAGGCACCACAAGAGCCCTTTTGCTCTACAGAAACAGATCATGGTGTTTGGAATCTGGTAGGTACAGGGAGGACCGGCCAAGAGAACTAAGGTTGGTACGCTAATAACAATGCTCTCTGAGGCATCAGCACCACAGCCTTGAACTTTTCAGAGCATTAATATCCATTATTTATTGCAGATTTTGTTTGTAAGTACATCTCACGCTCCAGCCAGGGACATGTATTTGAGGCAGGGGTAAATGAGGATGGATCTGTTCTGCATAGCCGTGGTTCCACCTTCTGTCAGGTTTCCAAAGAGATAAAGCAATCCCACAACCTCTGTGAACACCAGCAGAAGCCTCCTCTCTTCATTTAAGCAAAGGGCTGGATACCCCCTACTGAAGTAATTCCAGTCTCTTTCTGCTGAATCCTAGCACAAGTGAGCGCAGCGATGATGATAAAAGCTGGGGCCATGCTTCCCAGAATGGGGGATAATGCAGCATTAATTCACCCTAGTTTTTAACGAGGAGAGCTAATAACTTTGGTCAGGAATTTACAAAAAATGAACTTAGGGCACTGACCCAAGACACAGCAATTTGAAAGCTGGAGGAGAGATAAACAGAACCTATTACATGGCAGCAGCATTTAACTATAGTGAGAATGCTGATATCTGACATCTGAGTCTTGGCTCAGTAGCTATAGATGTCATAAAACCACCATGTGCAATTAGACACAATCTGTGATGTGTATTTCATAATAAGGCCAGAAGTACCACAGCACGGTTACTGATTTCATTCACAAACTACAAGGATGATCTTTCCAGGTCACAGTTAAGGTCATTTTCTACCAACAGCAAAAAATCTTCTGTTTCCTGACAGGTATTTACAGTCTTCCCAAGGCTGAGTTAATTAGTCAGATCTTATTTTGCTTATGACATTAACCTTGAGGGAAAAAAACAACACAGAAATAAGTAAGAAAAAACTCCTGTTCCAGAAAAGCAAAACCCATAAATCTGATCATGGCGCATTTTTTCATTAGTGTGCAAAAATAAACTACATTCTAAATTTTTACTGAAATGCAGTAGCTGTTTTTTCTATCTGCATTTAAAACAACCTCAAAACCAAAAATGTTAGTGGTAAGTACTGCTTTTCTTTTTTTTTTTTCCATATGAGTTAGAAATATAAAAATTTAAATCTGATCCCTCCTTCCCCAAAGCCATTATTAAAATCACATGCAAACCTGATCCTACTGGAAACACAATTTTCTTAAAGCACCTTCGCTCCACTTGGCTAAAGAAGGAGCAATAATCCATGTGCTGGTCTCTGCTTATAAGCCATTTCTAAGAAACAAATACCTTAATCTTAGCAACAACGGGGTTTGGTATTTCCAACCAGAAGCTTTTAACAGAGAAACCTTTTTGGAAAAGTTAAAACCTAAGCAATCAACTTTTCAAAGCCTCTTTTGTGGAATGAATAAGGCTAGCTTCAAGAAAGCTGGAGGACCCCAGACATGCATGGCACTCTGACTTCATTCCAGCAGGGAAGATGCTGCCTGGTGGCCCTTCCTCACAAGCACTGAATACAGCAGTACCAAAGGACCATATTCCTTGAGAGCCAAGCTCTCACAGCCTTGCTTATAAGAGTAGCACCTTCTCACAGTCCTGTTTAGAATGGAGGCACCCTCTGGCCTTAGGGTGTGCATTTATTTGGGATTTGTAATGCATATCTTTCATAAGACCTGATGCTGCAGTCATTTTAGTACTGTGTTGAGCTTGCGTTTTGGACTTCAGCCCATCAGTACTAGTATGCCAAAATTTCTAATGGGGAAGGGAATTCATTAAACCCTTGACCGGATGAAGAGCATCATTGCTCAGTCCTTTCAGTCCCATCATGGGGCAGTGACAAGGTCCCCTGGGTACCGTCGCAAAGTAACTAAGAGGCCACATGCAGTCCTATGAAGTACCTACAGCTGAGGAAGAATCAGGGAAGCAGTTCTGTGATTTGTCATCTGTTCAGATGACCCGGTATATCTGCAAAGATAAGAAAAGTGTTTCTGCCTTTGAAGTCCAGGAAGATCAGAGCTTATGTATTCAGGCAAGGAGAGCCTTGGGGGGTTTATCTCTTCGTGGAGTTTCAAATTGAGCAGAAGATTTCATCTGGTTCTTACTGAATCAGACTCCAGGATGGAGGTGAGAGAAGCTGTAAATTGGATTCACTGGATCTAGTAGGCATTATTAACAAGGAGATCTACTGTGTCCTGTTAGAATCATAGGCTCATAGTTTGGACTGAAAGAGACCTGCAGAGGTCTTCTAATCCAACCCTCTGTGCAAAGCAGGTCTACTTAGTTCAGGTTGTTCCAGAACATATCCAGTCCAGTCTTTAACACTTCAAAAGGTATTTGACCACCCTCTTGGTAAAAAAACAAAACAGAACAAAACAAAAAAACCCCCCACAACCAACAATCCAACAACAAAAACTTAATATTTAAAATGGAATTTTCCAGATTCCAATTTGTGTCTGCTGGCTCTGTCACTGTCCTTCTTGCACTGGGGGCTCAAAACTGAATCATAGAATCACTAAGGTTGGAAAGGACCTCCGAGATCATCAAGTCCAACCGTCAATCCAACACCACCATGCCCGCTAGACCATGGCCTGGAGTGCCACGTCTATGCATTTTTTGAATGTCTCCAGGGACGGTGATTCAACCACCTCTCTGGGCAGTCCATTCCAATGCCTCACTACTCTTTTGATGAAGAATTTTTTCCTAATATCCAACCTAAACCTTCCCTGACACAACTTGAGGCCATTCCCTCTTGCCCTGTCGCTAGCCACTTGGGAGAAGAGACTGACACCCTCCTCACTACAACCTCCTTTCAAGTAGTTGTAGAGAGTGATCAGGTCTCCCCTCAGCCTCCTCTTCTCCAGGCTAAACAGGTCCAGTTCCCTCAGTCACTCCCCATAAGATTTCTTTTCCAGTCCCTTCACCAGTTTTATTGCCCTTTTCTGGACACCCTCCAGCAGCTCAATGTCCTTCTTATATTGAGGGGCCCAAAACTGGACACAGTACTCGAGGTGAGGCCTCACCAGAGCCGAGTACAGGGGGACTATCACTTCCCTACTCTTGCTTGCCATGCCATTCCTGATGCAGGCCAGAATGCCACTGGCTTTCTTGGCCTCCTGGGCACACTGCTGGCTCACGTTCAACCGGCTGTCAACCAGAACCCCCAGTCTCACAAGTGCTGAACAGAGGGGAAAGATCACTTTGCTGGACCTGCTGGCTACACTCTTATTAATACAGCCCAGGATGCAGTTGGCCTTGGAAGGACATGCTTGAGATATGGCTATTATATGGCTTCAATTAGTCTGCACTGGAAACCTAGAACTGGCAATGTTTCCCTTCCACCATCATAAAAGAAAGTGCAAATGGGACTCTAAAGGCCACAAATTGTTCAGAGTTCCTCATGGATGAAGAGTGAAATGAAATGAAAAAGAAGAGAAAAAAAGAAGAGTGACATTTCACAAGACTTGTGAATCTTGCTGAGTTTCACTGTTCTGTGTGACACAGTCACACAGTGAGGCACACTGTGGAGGCACTTCTTTAGAGGATCCAAAATCAGACTAATTTCTCATTTTTTGCTGTTGTAATCAAGCTGCAGTTCATGACATCTTACCCTGAAGACATTACCTTCACGTGGATTTTACTGTTAGATCTTTGAACGAAGAAATGGCACAGACTTTTGATGGATCTTCTACTCTATACCAGCAAAATAACGCTGTCCTGGTTACAATTAGATACTCTCAGGAACAGTAGACTGTAAATGCTAAAAAGGGACGATACCCAGTAAAATTAGACTGTTGAATCACTGCATCCCTGGAAGTGTGGGTTAGATGAGTGGACAGTGAGGTGGGTTGAGAACTGACTGAATGGCAGAGCTCAGAGGGTTGTGATCTGTGAGTCTAGTTGGAGGTCTGTAGCTAGTGGAATGCCTTAGGAGTCAGTATGGGGTCCGATCTTATTCAACATAATCATCAATGACCTGGATGTGGACACAGAGTGTACCCTCAGCAAGTTTGCTGATGATACAAAGCTGGGAGGAGTATCTGATACACCAGAAGGCTGTGCTGCCATTCAGTGAGACCTGGAGAGGCTGGAGAGTTGGGCAGAGGGAAACCTAATAAAATTCAACAAAGACAAGCGTAGGGTCCTGCACCTAGGAAAGAAGAACTCCAAGCACCAGTACAGGTTAGGGGCTGACCTGCTGGGAAGCAGCACTGAGGAGAAGGACTTGGGAGTCCTGGTCAACAACAAGCTCTCCACAAGCCAGCAGTGTGCCTCTCGTGGCCAAGAAGGCCAATGGTATCCTGGGGTGCATCAAGAAGAGCCTGGCCAGCAGGTTGAGGAGGTTATCCTCCCCTTCTACTCTGCCCTGGTGAGGCCACATCTGGAATATTGTGTCCAGTTCTGGGCTCCCCAGTTCAGGACAGACAGGGANGAGAAGACTGAGAGGGGATCTCATCAATGCTTATAAATATCTAAAAGGTGAGTGTCAAGAGGAAGAGGACAGGCTCTTCTCAGTGGTGCTCAGTGACAGGACAAGGGGCAACGGGCACAAACTGGAACACAGGAATTCCATCTCAATATGAGGAAAAACTTCTTCACTGTGAGGGTGACAGAGCACTGGCACAGGCTGCCCAGAGAGGTTGTGGAGTCTCCTCCTCTGGAGACTTTCAAAACCCACCTGGATGCGACCCTGTGCAGCCTGCTCTGGGTGATCCTGCTCTAGCAGGGGGGTTGGACTAGATGATCTCCAGAGGTTCCTTCCAACCCCTACCAGTCTGTGATTCTGCAAAGATCACAGTGCACACAACTTCATTCATCTCCCCTTAAAATCTCTTGGAGTCTTTCTCTCAACTTAACTATGCATTTGATTTAGTTTATAAGAACAAATGACAGGCATTTCAGTTGAAAAATGGGAATCTACATCTTACTTAGAGAAGTGTCTTTATATTGCTCATTCTAATACAAAAAGCTGCACTGCAAAATGGTTTCGTATCGAAATCACGTTGAATTTGAGGCGGTGGAGATTTAAGCTGATGGCTGCAGACACTTATTACAGTAAGTGTTTTGGACCCTTGGCATGGTGGCCTTGCTGCTTTCCAAAAAATAGTGTGCATATTTTCCCCTACAGATGATTTATCTCTACCCACAGCTTTGCTCATGCTGTTAGCTCCTTCATGTGGAACCATAAAATGCTTAAACCAGAGCAAGAGAACACCATACTGCACACAAAGAGCCAAGAAAAGGGATTTGGTGTGGAGTCGACAACTTTAACATCTACAGGGACCCTCTGAAATAAAGCGCTGCCTGTAAGCACGAGCACCAAGCCCAGTCTGCAGCTGGTATCACATGTGAGGATAGAAAGCATCAAACTGCTTTGAGTGCTGCTGACTTGAGACAAGTTCAGAGCCCTGCCCTGGGCCTCCCTGCTCTGCTCTGACAGCCGGCGGGGAAGAATGAACTGCAATGGCCAAGGGGCTTCCCTGCAGCAGCCGATGCGATCATGTCAGACTCCTGCCTAGCAGACAGCCCAGGGAAGGAAAGAGGGGAGGGAGGGAAGGGAAGGGAGAAAAAAAGGGGGATAGCAATGAACAGTACATTTCTTATGCTGTCCTCTTTCCCCAGTTGGAATCAACCCACAAAAGCAGGCAGGAGAACATCTGTCTCCAGAAAGGCAAACGCATACAGCTGTCAGTTCTAACAGGTATTAAAGTCATTATTATGAGCGCACACACATCATTATCCAGAGAGCACTTTATAAAGACTACCCAGCAGTGCCATCCAGCAGGCCAGAAGCTTCCTTGACAGTAGATTCTACTAGGAATATGATTTTCATCTAACTAGTTCACAGGATTGAAGGAATAACCATCTGCTCCTTGCTCTCCTCCCACAGGCACTAACAGAAAGGGCTTAGTGGAAGACAAGGATGGTACCGGTGCTTTCTTATGCAAGAAGCACAGTGGCATTCCCTCCTGCTCATGTACCTTCTGCAAAGGGGCAGCAATTGTTTAACACAGCAGCCACCGTACCTGCTATTTGTTTACAAAGCTGAGCAGGTTGTCTCCAGACGCGTGTTTAACCAAGGTAGAGACTGGTTCTTGGTTGCAGGTAGTAATGAACGAATGCACGGGAGTGACTTCAGCCTGCCCAGGCTCCGCTGGTCCCCTGCAGCCTCTGAGGTCTCAGCAGCACCATCAGTGAGCAACAGGAGAGGGATGCTCGCAGCCAACTGAAAATCCCCTCCACGGAAGGTGTTTGGCGTGTGTGCTGCAGGTAGTTTGCTGCACGTCTTTTCCAGAGGCAGGCCTGAGTAAGGTCTCAAGGACCTTCCTGAACACTGTGGACACCAGCAGGCTGATTCAAATTGGGACACCACCATAGCACCACCTAGTAATTTTTGTCTCTGTCTCCATGGGCCTTGTTAGCAGGCACTCCGAGCACTTCAGGACCTTAATAGGTTTGTTTATCTTTGCAGCACTTCAGTGCAACAGGTAAGAGTAGCTTCTATTCACAAATGGAGGCCAGAGGCCTGAAAGCATAGACCCTCCCATTTCATTTCTTTAGAAGTATGAACTCGTTGCTAAAGCACCCCCGGTGTTCTCAAGGGTGTCATACTGCTCTCACCCAACTTTCTGATGCCTCAGTCCGATGGCGAGCGTGTGCCAAGCTGCCTCAGACTGATGCAGTCTCCAGCCTGCGAGCTTCCCTGAGCGCTGCCTCAGCGCTGACGCCCCAGAGCAGATCCTCCAGCTGCCTGTTCCCTCCTTGCTCAGCAAATCCCCGTCCCACAGGCGTACTCACAACACTCCTGGAGCAGATGCAGATTGGGTCTGCGCGTCCACCCGTGCTGAGGGCTGTGGGTGGTAAGAAATGTGACACAAGGCTTGTGAGAGCCCCACGTGGAAGGTGGGCTGTGCAGCGTTCCCTTTCCACCCCCCACACACACTGAGAAGGGGGCTAGCCCAAGGCCCTCCCCGGTGCGGGTGGCGGTGTACAAACCCCAAAGCTGCTGTCCCTGCAACACTGCAGCCTCAGCAGTTGAGACCAGCAAGGGTACGAGTCCTGCTCTGCTGGATTTGGAATAGGTCCAGCGGAACGCCCTAAACATCACCTTCACAGGTGGTTCGAGGCTTTCAATCTCTGTTACTTTCCATCAGCTGGGGAAGAAAAATATTAATCTGTTTCCCAATCTAATGGGTGAATGACAAGGTGGATTACCTGCCCAACTCCTGCTCTTCTACCCTGCCATGGACCTGCAGAGATGGTTGCGAGGAGCAGCTGTGGGCAGTACTTCTGGATCAAATCAGCGACCATCCAAAGATGGGATAAAGACAGCAGATCCCACAGATCCCCAGCTGCATTACCACTTTGTGGGTGGCCACATATTCTGACATAATCAGCCTCATGTTCTGGCATAGACACCACTGGCATCACAGGAGCCACTTTGCTCGGTGGTTCTTCTGTTCCTCCCCATTTACAATGGAGACACGAGACACGAGCACATGGTCATAGAATCACAGAATGGTTTGGGATGGAAGGGACCTTAAAGATCACCTAGTTCCAACCCCCCTGCCATGGGCAGGGACACCCTCCACCAGACCAGGTTGTGCAAAGCCCCATCCAACCTGGCCTTGAACATTGCCAGGGATGGGGTATCCACAGCTTCTCTGAGCAACCTGTAGTCACGTCATAGATTTGCTGGAAGGAGTGATGTGTTTATTTCACATAATTTTTAATACTTAAATGTTTTATTAGCAACATGGCAACAGCCAAAGACACAACGCCTTCCCTTTACTAATGGCTTCTGCTTAGGTATTGCAAACCAGGAGCAAACATCAGTCCCACCCACCCACGCAGCTGTCCCACCTTTTCCTAGCTTCATATGAAAGGATACACTGTGCCATCAAGGCAGGCAGCAGTCCAGAGCTAAAAGACACGTTAAAGGAGAAGTTTCTGGGGGAGAATCTCAGGATGAGAGAGCGAGGAGAGATGCAAGGGACTAGTAGTTCTCATGCTGAAAGATGAATGCGCTGTATGTTCTTCCTTGTTAAGTTGTGTTTGAAATATAGTCACTATTTTCTGGGGAAAAAAAACGGACTGCATTTTAATTAAGCTTTGCCAGCTGCTCAAGTCAGTTTGATAGCAATTCCTAAGAATCCAGGCCTCTACTGACATATGAATTACTTCATTTTCATTTGCTGGAATGCACCAATTAAAATCTCACCATGGAAGAGCTGCTTCTGAGATACAGCTTGGATGCCCCAGTCACAAACTCTGAGGCTTTGGCAATCTCAGCAATTTGTTTTGCCACAGATCACATTTAGTTACAAATTACAGTGTTAAAAGTAGCTAACAAAGCCATAAGCTTCCAGTGAGTTTCAGAAAAAACAGTTTGCTGGTGTGATAAACATGGCAGTTAGAACTTCCCCTCTCTGCTCTCAAGATGCAGGTCCTTCTCTGATCCCTTCACTTTCAGGTCATGAATATGTGGTGGGCCATGCTACATTATAGGGAATACCAAAGATCATTCATTCAAAAGCACCTCTTGATGTCATCAAAGGTTTACAGGCTAAACGCAGGTAAAACCTTCCTGACACCAGGGGCTCATTATATCTCTTATGTTATGCTAAATATCATGAATCTCAAATTTTAGAAATACGAAGACTCTTGTGACATTTGTCAACATTTTGAAGTACATAGATTTTCTCATTATCTGAATTCCCAATATTACTCCTGGAGACACAAGCAGAGCCAGACAGTAGGGACAGCTCCACGTTTATTTCACACATAAGCCCTAACACAAGTCACAAACCAGCTGAGCTCTTCATGAGGCCTGGTTCAACAGAGTTACCAGTATGGCTCCAACACAACAGAAACCAAGAGGAGCAGATATCTGAGAGCATCTGTGTTACACCAGTCATGCAGGATATGTGAGACCCAGAGACCACGTGTCTTCCTGAGAAAACAGGAACAGAACTCTTCCATGAGCACAACCTAAAAGCAAAACTTTCTGGTGGGTCTGTCTGAATGACTCCTGATTAAGATATGGCATGATTGTGAGGCATCTGAATAATCATTAGAGAGGACCTCAAAGCACTCTCATCCCCTTCCTGCATCTGATCTAAGAGCCATTGTCATCTTTTCTTTTTTTTACCGACTGACTCAATGGGTATTTAATGAGCCCGTGCAAAACTGAACAGCTTCAGTGGGACAGAGAGAGCACGACTTGCTCAGAAATAGCCTACAGTCTGGTGGCTTTCAGTACTCTCCCGGGAGGTATCGGTTCAAGTTCCTTCAGTGAGATGAGAGACTTCAACCTTGGTCTTTCATACCCCAAGGAAGCAATCTGAAATATTAATGCTTTTTATTAACTGGCATGGCAGCATTTCCTCTTGTGTGTGAGAACAGCCAACCTCATTAAAGCACTTAACCTTGGGAGAGCATTAGGCTGTGTAACGTGAGTGAAAGAAAGCACCATTTTCCAACAGCTATCAGGACGTTAACTCTATGTCCTATTTCCCACCAGCTACCTCAGACATACCAGCTTTGATGAATCTCATTTCAGGTGGCATTCCTGACTTTACATGAACTTGGTGCTGAACTCAGGAATGCAGCTTTCACTGGAGGACAAAGAGGCAACAAATGTTAAAATTCTGAATCCAAATTTCCTTGGTGGACTTAACTATGGCTGTCATGGAAGGACACCATCCAACAAGGAGCTCTCAGGTCACACATTTCCCTCAATTAAGGTCGTGATTGATTTCTACAGAGTCCATGGAAGAACTTCTATGGACTTCACTAGGAAGTGGTTTATTCCTTCAGCGCCCCTAATTCCACCACGGTGTTTAAACACTTTAGTTTGCTAGATCTATGATGCAGTTGAGTGCTTACATGCCAAATGGAGCATAGTTTATCTCATTCTCATAAAACACTACTGAAAAAAGAAATGGAAGCTATTAAATAATTCAAGGATGTCATAGCCATCAGCTGACTGAATACCTGTGAAACACGACATGCTTACAGAACATGACACTAAACCTTGTCAGGAGCACTGTTCTCTAAGAAAAAATATTTACATATAACAAGACCAATTGTTTCTTCTTATAGGGGATATGTTTTAATAACAGTAGCAATGGGAACACAACATTTCACAGCCAAGTAAGGATGAATAGTGATTTCAAATCAACATCACCTTTTTAATCTCTGGGTGTAAGTTGTGCAAGGCTAAAGATAAGATAGCATTGGAGCAACAAGATGATAGAGAGTTGGGGCAACAAAGTAACTTTGACATCTAATTCTCAAAACTGGAGAGCTTAAGTTTAAAGCAACCGGAGCTAGCACTACAAAGGTCCCTGGATCATATCAGCTGGAATGGTATTTTTATGATGTGAAACTAGGTGTGTCTTGCTGCACTCAACATTAGATTGAGAGCACATGGATGTGCAGGCTCAGATGGGAAAGCATTGGAGGGCCGCGTAGAGCAGAGGGAGCCAGACCTCATGCAGATTCGCCCCTGCTTCCTTGTGGTCTTTGCAAGGACTCACATCAGGGAGGTGCCTGAGTTTTCTCTAGGGCGGAGTTTTCACTCCAAAAGAGAATCTACAGGGAACAAATACTTACGCAATCTGGACAAGCAAGTGACTGGGACCTGAAAGTGACCCCAGGGAAGTAATGTATTTAACAGTGTGGGCATCCCTGTTGGCTTTTGGAAGTGTTCAGCCACAGCTGTAACTGTGGTATCCACAGTGTTCCCTCTGTGACACGTGCGCAGTAGCTGAATATCTCAAAACTGGATAACAAATGCCAGCACACTGAGCAAGAAGTCACCCATTAAAGGAGCCTCCTATAGAAAGGTCAGAGATGTGTCTTTAACTCTGCCCTGCTGTTTAGGTCCCAAGCAACGGCACAACCATTCCTCCCTCTGCTCCAGATCCACAGGCTGGATTATCTTTAGCAGATAAGCACCAAAGTAATTTTTTTTTTCCAAAAGTCATGCAAGAGGTCATTGCTCTCCTTAAAAGCAGAGTCACTAAGATAGCATGTCACTGCCACCAGCCCCCATCTCTTGTGCCTGTGGAGTTTAGCTGCTTTGAGGCTTAGAGGTTAAGCACACAGAAGTTTTAAGCATCATAATTTTAGGCACCAGCCCAGGAGATACATGGGCACAGTAAGGCCTTTGTGCATTTTCCACCCAATGCCTTATCTGCAGGTGCAGTACGCCATTATGTATACATTTTACGACACAAAAATACTTGCCCGTGGTTTCTGATCCTAGAAAGCAGCAGATTCATTAGAGAATGTGGATTCTGAGGAGCAGTCATTGAAAGGAAACTCAAAGAGATCAAAGAGATCAAAGCAGCTGACAAGGTGCAGAAAATTAAGCACCGGGGGTGAGTTGAAGCAGACAGGAAAAATGAGAGAAGAAGATAGAGAGCTGCAAGTATGTGTGGATGTGCACACACACACGAGTGACTCCTCTGGGCAATGCTGAGTTTCTGCTCCTGCACAGACCCAACTTTCCACACATTGCAACAGATTCAAAAGGAAACTTCGCCTTCAACACAGGGCTGCCAAACCATTTTAGCCATGAAATATAACTGCTCCAAAGATAGTAAGGTACAGCCTGAGACACAGCTTCTCCACAAGCGGGAGAACACAAAAAAGTCACTTCTATGTTCAGTCTGGCTCCTTCTTTTAGGATACTCTCACCTTTACACATGCCCATCCTTATTTACTGAAGCAATTTCACAAAGCTCTGGCTGCGAAGCAGGGCCCTCTTTCGTCCAAGAGCAGCTGCAGAGGAGAGGAACCGTAGAGTGAAACGGGCAGTGCTGAAAAATGACTTCTACATTAAACACATTTTGGAGGTTGGATCAACCAGTGTTGGTCCAATCCTGTGGCTGGAGCACGTCTAGTTTGGCTGAATGTGAAAGGAACGTGTGTGCGCTGTTTGAAACCACACCGGGATGCGAACCAAAGTGTGTGTTGGGGGTCGGTGTTTGGGACATTCATTTTGGAAGCACAATCCTGATGTGCTTTTCAGTTCTCTAAAATGCTCCCATAGACGTGGTCAGTGGGTGAACTCAAACCAAAAAGGTCCTGATCCAGCTGCTGCAATTGCTTGCAACTGCCCCCCATCCCAAGCAGAGCCGAGTGTGTCTCCCCACCCTCAGCAATTCTCCCCACCCCAAGAGGCAGGTCTATATCTGAAACCACAGAGGCGTACAATCTGATGGAAACGGTATTCTACGAGTCCGTGGGCAGCGCCCAGCACCCCGGTAACACTCCATTTGTTCCTGCATTCGCCGCCGTGTAGTGAATCCACAAAACAGCAGCATGGATTTGGGTTTATAAATTACAAGACAACAGACAAACGGAATATGTGAGACCAAATTAAAGACATCACTCGTAGCTCCCATAAGTTATCTCTCTGGTCTATTTTAACAGCACGGATTTACCAGTTCATGTTAAAATAGTACAAATAATAAATCCACCCAGTAGACTAACTGGGCATTAATGAAAAAGCTGAATATTGTTTTGCATTCTCCAAAACACAGAAAGAAAAATATTCCCACCAGTTTTGATAATGCCTTTCCGGGGAAAAAGAATCATAATCTTTGATATTGAAAAAGAGAGTGATTTCCTGGAGTCGGAACGAAAAGAAATTAATAAAACTAATTACACGCTCCGCTCCTGGAAGGATCGAAGGCACTAAGTCAGCCCAGGAGAGCCACGCTCTTTGATTCTGTTCGCTTTACAACTTCCCTGTTATTGTTTGCGGCCCCAAGGAGGCACCTCCCGGCGCCCCCGCGGAGAGGGGCTGCGCGGAGACGGGCTTCCCCCGCGCGCAGTTGCGCGCCCCTCCGCGATTCCCACGGCCCCGCACCGACGCTGCGCGTCTCCTCTCGGTGCTGTCCCGGGCAAACTCCGGCTTCCAGTTCC
>VWZZ01006278.1:186681-245834 GCA_013399095.1 Psophia crepitans | reverse complement strand
TGTGTTGCAGCGGGAAGGGGGGGGGGGGTGTGGGTAGGCTGAGCCGCGCGCTGCCACCCCGCTGCTGCTCCCCGCGCCGCTGCTTTCATGGCCCCGCTGTGTGTCTGTCGTTGCAGCGGGCATGGGGAACCAGGTGGAGAAGCTGACCCATCTGAACTATAAGGAAGTTCCCACGGCCGACCCGACAGGTATGGACAGGGATGAAGGGCCAAGGATCGGGGTCTCCTACATCTTTTCAAACGATGATGATGAGCTGGAGCAGCAGCAGGATTCGGTGCATGACTTGGGGGGTGAGCACCCTGCCCTGCAGCCCTACGATCCCCAGCAGCACGAGGTGGAGTGCTCAGTCTATTACCGGGATGAATGTATTTACCAGAAGAGCTTTTCTGAGGAGGACACGCTGCCGGAGGAGGGTGATGAAGGCGGTGGGGGGCATCTGAGCACCTACACCCCGGAGAACCTGCTGAATAGGTGCAAACCGGGTGACTTGGTGGAGTTTGTGTGCCAGGCCCAGTATCCGCACTGGGTGGTCTATGTCGGGGATTTTCAAGTTGTGCACCTGCATAGGCTGGAGGTGGTGAACAGCTTCCTCACCGACGCCAGCCAGGGCAGACGGGGCCGCATTGCCAACCAGCTGTACCGCTACAAACCCCTCAGCCCAGCCGTAGTGGTGCGCAACGCCCTGGAGCAGGTGGGGTGCAAAGATCGGGACCTGAGCTGGAGAAACTCTGAGTGCTTTGCTGCCTGGTGCAGGTATGGCAAGCGGGAGTTTAAAATCGGCGGGGAGCTGCGCATAGGCAAGCAGCCCTACCGACTGCAGATCCGGCTGGGTGACAAGCGCAGCCACACGCTGGAGTTTCAGAGCCTGGAGGATCTGATTATGGAGAAGAGGAGAAATGACCAGATTGGTAGGGCTGCTGTGATCCAGGAGCTCTCCAGCCACTTGCAGGCAGCAGAGGAGGAGGAAGAGGAGGAGGAAGACCATCATGATCATCATCCAGGTGCTCGGACTGCTGTGGAGTAGCAGCCTCAGCACCACCATGCTGCTTACCCTGGGTGATGGGGATTAAAACTGAAGGCTGCGAAATTGAGCTGTTATAAGCCCTTTGGGCCACTTTGGTGCAGCTCCATTCCAATCACATGTGAAAGGAAGGGGGAAAGCTGATTAAGTGTCTGTACTCTAGTGCTTAACTCCTTCAGTGCTCGATGGTAAAACCACTGACTTACTCGTAGAGGATAAAACTCAGGGCGATTCTACCCCTCACTACTCTCATCTCTTTTCCTTCCTCTCTTCCCTCTTTGTGCATACCCTTTTCCCTCCACCATCTGCCAGTAGGCCTGACCCTACAAGATGCTAAATGCCTTTGACATCTACTTATCAGCAGAAGTTAAGAGTATTTAATACTATTAAGAAGGAGCCATCAACTTTAAGGACATGCTCATGTAGCTCTGAGCGCGTGATTAGTTTGGTAGCTGAGGAGTGTGAGGATATTGTTTTCCTTTCTCTTCCTCTGTTTCTTTTTGATTGTGGCTCCTGTTGGTGTTGCAACAAGCTGCTTGCTTCCCTGGTGCAAGGTTTTACAGGCTGGTAGCCAGCCCCCTGGAAGGCGCAAGGGAGAAATTTCCGCAAATTTTAATGAAATGGGTTTGATGTGTCTGGTGCCTTCTTCATTGAAAGGAACTTGTGGTGAGCTGGGAGACCTCCTCCTTTGCTTTCAGTGCGTGGTTCTGAGGACAGAAGATGTATTTATGGCTTACCGGTCCCAGGGGAGGAGGAAGTTTGCAACCCTGATTAAGGAGTCTGCGCACTGGTGCGTGCTGGGACTCTTGCAGGCAGATACCGAGCTACGCCAGTGCTCATTGCAGGCTGCGTGGCTTCCCCTAAAGCCAATGGCAGAGCTCCCGATTACATCTGTGGTACATATCAAGGCAGTAGAAGCGGGGTGCTCATGTGATGTGCAAGAGTATGTCTTGAAGTAAGCTGTCTCTCGGGAGGGTGCCCTCTTGGCTGGGTCCTCCTGGCCGTCAGCATCTCGTGTGTTCTGCCCACAGCAAACACAGCTGCGATGGGAAGTGATGGGAGGGAGCGCAGACTGGAAGGCGTCGCAGGCAGGGGGTTTTGGGTGTTCCTTTTTTCCTTCCTTACTGCAAAGCAATTTCCTCTTCATTAGGGATTTCATGTTTGCTTTTTTGTTAATTTTTATGGTATGCAGCTGAGCTATAGCATTAGAGAAAAGGAGAGGACATGTCTCCAAAGTTGTTGCTCAAGTTCCTCATGAAACAGGAGGGGAGGGGGGTGCAGTGCTGCCTGCCGTGAATATTCCCTGAACTTGTTTTCAACTCTCGAACTGGTCTCCCACACAGGCAGCACTGTCAGATCTTTGGCCTGGGATCTGAAGTGTGTGAGCGAATGCCGATTTGGAGGCAATTTCTAATGCAAAATTCCTTCCCCTTAAAGCACAATAGTGATGAGGTGAACTTGAAGATAAGCTTGAGTTCATTTAAATAATGGCAACTAACATGTGATGTAAACTTGAGGCGTAGTTAATACTGTCTTCCCCGCGATTGTTTACAGTTATACCACAAAGTACTCCGCGTCCTTTCCGCCCCTGAGACGGGAGCAAAGTTTGTCATTTAAGAATAGGTAGACGCCAGCTTTTGATTAGTCAAGACTACATGAAGCAACTTTGCCAATGTGATCCAAATAGATCGTGGTGTTGTGTTTTCTGCCTAAAATACCCAAGCTAGGAAAAACCTGTGAAAGACTACTTCATCCTCACTTGGGGAGGAAAAATAACTTTTAGGGTTATGCAAACACACCGTATACTGTTTCCTTAATGATTCAAATGCTCTCGGTTTGGTCTGTGAAAAACCCCAATCCGAAGGCGAGTTTAACACCAAGCTCCCTTTGAATGCTGTAGCTCAGGTGTCTGCACTGTTCCGTTTTCCTCCAATATGCAATTGAGTTATACTCCAGTTACTGTGGTTGTCAAGCAGATGTGCAACCTCGCTGTGAGAGCGTAACTACCCGTATCTAACTGTAATGGGGTTAAGGTGTGGATATCTGCACACAGGTCTTGTAAAACTGCTAGTAACCCCTAAAACCTGAAATGATCACTGAAACAGTCTGAAAAAGAGTGAAGGAGCATCTCTGTTGTACTCACTGATACGAGACAACTGAGATCATCTAGACCATGAGTAAATGTCTGGCTGTGGTTTCTTTCATACTGAAACCTTGTACATAACAAAGTTTATTTCACTGTAATATAGGTATGTAAAATAATATTTTCTTACAGATATTTTTGAAAGTTAACAAAATTAATAATCCCTTCATAACCTTGCATTTGAAAGTAAGTTGTTATGCACATTATTTCCCACTCCTCTGAATGGGTTTATTTTTCATTAGCGATCTAAAGTATATTCTAGGTCATAAAGTATAGAGACTGCTATAAATGTCAAATATTATGTATCTACAGGGTACTAAACAGTAAACTGGTTGTGAAAATATTTTTCCCTTGTGTCTGAAACATCAGAATGATGGCGCTTAGCCATTTCTCTCCTTCTGGATAACCTGCATAGCCTGGCTTCGTTTTCTGTTTCTTTTTCCCCACACTTTTTCTTTTATAAAAAAAAAAAAAGGACCAAATTTCCTTGGCGATGGAGAGTAAAGCTTCTTTGACCAACTGAAGTCATGTCTTGTGCTGGTCTTGGTGCTTCTCTGTACCAGCCATGCCTTTTGGGCTACATTCCCACGCAGGTACAGGTCCCTAGCAAAGAATCCCTGTGCCTGCACTGCCTTGCTAGGACAGCGTGAAGGGGGAGCTTGCCTCACAGCAAGGCACAGTCTGGCGTGTGCAGTCTGCTGTGTTGCAACACCTATATGCTCTTCTGACACCTGGGATATTCAGTATTTAAAATAGATCCTAGGAATCCTTAAATTTCTCTGCAAGCTATGTTAGAGGTTTTATTCTGTCTCCTGCCATTCCATTATGTGCAACAGTAGAAGAGGGGGGGGCAAAGCCTGGATTTTTTTTTTTTTAATTATTCTGCAAGAGGGCTGCCTCCATACAGGGATTTCTTATTCCAGCAGATAAAGATGCAACCATGGAATCTTTAACAGACCAGTCCTTTTTCCTTGCTTGTTGATTAGGAAGTGTTACTTAGTAGGTGCTACTAAACGCCACGACAAATGTTTCTAAGCAGTCTGTTTTTAAAGCCGTGGACTTGTGATGAACTGGGTGTGAGAACAGGAATTGCTGCAGGAGCGCATCACAACTGCTTAGTTTCTTGTCTTTGCTGTACTTAGTAACTGTCTGCAGACTACACTGGGATTTCTAGAGCTTGATTTTTAAAGAAAAAGATCTCCCAGGAAAACAGACTTTTTGTTGTGTATGTGTCCACTTCCAGACTTTTGTGTAGATCACAAAAGAGAGGGCAAAAGAAAGGTAAAAGTGCTCTTCTCTGCAGTTTCTTTAAAGTACAGAAGTTTGGGTGTGATTCTTCTGCAGAACTTTGGTTCAGCAAAGGTCCTAAGCCTACACTGAAGTTTGATTAGACCCTACCTTGAGCCACTTGCAAATCAGTGTAACTATTCATGTGCTTGAAGTTAAGTGTGTATTTACATTTCTTTGTGGACGAGGGCCTGGAATTTCAATCTGAGGTCTCTGGTGGGAGCGTGGAGGATCTGAACTTGCATAATCACGGGGGAGAGAACAAGCAGTGCTGTGAAAGCTGTTTCTCAAAGGGCCTCTTGTCCAAACAAGGCTCGTGGAATCCAGCCCAAAACTCTGGCCTCAGTTTCCCCCTGGAAATCCAGGAGCTGCACTGATTTGGTGAGGGGTGTGTTACACGGTGCGTGTAAACTAAGCTGGTGATCGTGCTGCGGACTGTTCTCTGGTATCTTTGTCTGCCTTGTCATGCTCGAACTTTCCCTTGCGTTTTTAACATTTAAAGTTAGTATCACTCGTTTTAAAAGCCCTTTGACTGTGCAAGCACTTAATCATCTATGTGAATGTACTCGTTTGGGCATACCTACTGCTCCTGGTAGGATGTCTGCTGTGAATATCATTGTGCTCACGTTAAGGCTGGCAAGACTAAGCCCCAGATGTGCAAATGTGGCTCCAGCTAGGAAACGTAGATGAGCAGTCTTATTTCCCCGGAGTATTGGTGTGTTTGATGCAAATAATGTCTTGGAAAAGGATTTATAGTAAAACCTACAATTATCCCTTGATTGAGTAATTTTAAAAACACAATTTAGACATTCACCTTCCATGGCAGTGAACAAGGACATAAACTGAAGGCCATTTCAAGTTATCCCTGATTCTGCGTGCATGCAAAGTATTGATTAAAACAGCTCTCTAGAGCTCACCTGGCCAACGTAGTAGGCATCTGCAGGGTAAGCAGAGAAAAATACCCAAAAACTAATTCAAAAGCTTTATTTTCTTACTTGGAAAAATATATTCTTCAGACAGAAGGACCCTAGACTATGGAGGTAAACTTACAGTTGTTTTGTATAAATGAAACCCTAGGCAAACTTCTTCAGTTTTGTTCATTTAGATTCAATATTCCTCTCTCAGTACTTAAACAGGTAATACTATGTGATGGGTATATTTCAGATTTGGAATGTAATGGTGGTTTTCTTTTTTTTTCCGCTCCTTTGGTTACATTTTACCAAAAACCTGTCCTTGGGCGTGTGAAGGGTGTTGTCGAGTGGTTACCCACCTGTGCTTTTCTGACAGTTAACAGCACCAACCATAATTCTAACAGCCATGTAGGAACAAATATTTTTCTTTTCAAAGTAAAAGTTTTAATTTTATATAACAGATCAAGACTAGTAACTAAGTAGAGGTAGGAAATACATTGTTTCCAACAGCAGTTTCTATTTGTAAGAAATCTACTGTTAATTATGTGTTGACTACTCTTATAAATCAATGTGCAGTGATAAGGCCAGGTGTATTGTGTAATGGTCTTAGAATTTCAGATTAGATTTTTTTTTTTTAAACTCTGGATAGGAAGAAATCAGGGTGACTTCAAACACTGGTGGTTTAGATGGTTCTTTGCATTAATATTGAATTAGAAGCTTTCTTTAAATGCAGACTTGAAATTCCTGACACTGTAACACTTCATGGAATCATCCACAATAACAAGTGTAATCACAAAATATGATTATTTTTTTTTCCACCATGAGCATTTCTGTAAGCTGTCTTTTGTCAGTTAATGTTGAATTGTTAGTGCAAATATCTTCTTTTCCTGAGAAAGAAGTACAGATCATTGATTGTACCATTTCCTTCAAAATGAAGGGCATTGCATAGTAACTAGTAAAAATGAAATAAAAGATTTATAGTATCTTTTACAACTTTTCTTTCTTTTCTTTGGTTTTTTTTTTTAATGGTGTGGGTTTTCCTTCCTTCCCCCTCCAGCTTTTTCAAAACTTACTGATTTCTCTCGATGGATGCAGCAGACACAAAACCATCAATGTTTTTACTGACTTCACATGTCAGATCAAATTCTAACTCTATGGTTGTGTTCTTGCTCCAAAGAGAGGAAGAATAATCTCTGTACAAGGCCAGACCATCAGCTGCGTAATGGGCAATAGCTGTATTAAACCCAATGAGGATATGGCCCATAATTTAATATTAAAAGTGGAAAATTAATTCAGCAGAAGATCATATAGTATTAGTTGGCACCTGGGCTTGTCTTGTCTGCCAGCAACTGCTAAAGGAACAGATGTAGTGTCTGCAAGAGAGAGAAATGAGAGAACAGCGGAACTCACAGGGAGTCTTTGGGAAATCTGTCCAACTTTTCAGTTTGTGTGATGTTTTGTCTTGTGGAAACTCCAGGGATGGAGTGGGATCTATGTTCTACCCGCGCCAGGTACAGGGATGTTTCTTACTGCGAATGATGAGGGTCACTCCTTGTGGTAAGGCATTATACCCACAGAGTAATGGTTTTTAATTCATCAAAGCCCTCCACTGTGTGCGCATCCACGGTGACAAAACCAGTGGTACAACAAACAAACCATACGTCTCCCTGGGATCCTGACCACAAAGAGCTATGTACATCTTGCACAAAAGCACCGAGTCAGCTCAAGCACGAATGCTTTGAGTGAAACCAGCCTGAGGAAATCTAGCTGTAACAAGATGAGGCTTCTGCTGAAAGTACCAGTGGAGATTTTGGCTCTTCTGGGGCTGCAGCTGTCCTTGACAGCCTTCTCACAGGTGTGATGGAGTGAGACAAAATTCTTGTAACAGAGACAGCAGCTTTTAAGGCTCAGGGCCGCAGGTGGGATTCCACCATAACATTTAATTTCTAGCTCTGGCATGGACTTAGGTGGCTTTGAACAAGATGTATGAGGCACCCAGCTGTGCTCTACATGACTGCAAGAGTACCTGAATTTTCAGGTGTGATATTAGAGCTGAAAAAGAACAAGAACCACCAAAAATGTGAGTTGTGTGACTGAATTGATACCTGAAAACTCCTCTTAGGTACCACCTAGCACTGAAGGCCACTAAACTCTGAAGCTTGGTTTTGTTATTTTTTTTTCTCCTTTATTTACCATGGTGTGTCCAGAATCTTGACCTTTTCCTCACCCAGAAGCTTCTCCTAGTACATAAAGTAAAGCAGCTCATGACTTTGTTCACAGCTGGTGCCCATGAGGAAGGAGATCCAGCAAGCAGTATCCTGCCTCATGTCCCAGGAGCCGCTCCCAGAACAAATGTGACCTCAGATACCAGAGGAGCGTCTTAAAAAGGCCGTTTGCACTGCCGTTTTATTTCAGAACACGCCCAAGCTGGAAATAGGTTAATGTAAAATGCAATTCCAGGGACATGGACTGTGATGAGGTCTCTGCACTCATGGCTGCTCTGAGCCACTGGACTTCTGCAGAGGGGTTCTCTCTTCAGTTACCTCTTTTTCTGCACTGGAGATCACTTCCAGCAGAACACTGTTGAAAGCCTCCACCCCACAAAAATCTGGAAGTGATAGGAAGGTTGAATACCTGTTATCCCCAGGCAGAAGAAGAGATCAATCTTCAGTCTTCTTCCGTCCTGAAACTATGCTCGGATCTCTAGGATACTGTGTTTATAGTTTGCATAAGTGGCTGCCTTGTACTTTCTTTCTAAGAGCTTTGCACTGCAGCAGGAGGCAGTTCCTGTTAGCCAAAAGTAAGGTGTCCAAACACTGTGAAGGGGGCTGGGGGCCACAGCGGAGGTGGGAATGAGGAACAGCAGACTCCCGGAATGACAGAAAATCTTTAAGGGTTGGACAGACCTCTGTAGATAATCTAATCTACTCCGTGTTCAAAGCATGGGTAACTAGAACAGTTTGCTCAGGGCCTTATCTAGTCAGATTTTTTAATAACTCCAGTGATGGAGACCGATGACCTCTTCAAGCAACCTTCCATCTCTTATACACTTTTTTTTTTACATTTGAGTTTTGTTATGACCTCCTTGATCATCCATGGCACCTTTGCTTGACTTGTTGCACATAGAGATGGACCATTCTGGAGCTTGGAGGAGTGATTGATGAACATCAGCCAGGTGTTATGGACCTCCTCTCCAGGACTATGTCCATGGGATTCTTTAAAGCAGGTCCCTGAGCAGGCCAAAGTTGGCTCTCCTGAAGTCAAGGTTGTGATCCTGCTGTTTGCCTTGTTCTTGCCTCTAAAAATTGTGAACCACGCTACATAGTGGTAACTGCAGCCAAGGCTGCCCCAGACCTTCCCATCCCCAAACAGTTCTTCCTTGTAAGTGTGCTCCAGAGAGCATCGCTCCTCACTGACTCCTTGATCTCGTGTCAGGAAGTTGTCATCAGCATACTCCATAAACCTCCTGGATTGCTTGTGCCCTACTGTGTTGCCCCTCCAACAGATACTGGAGTGGTTCAGGTTCCCCATGAGGAGCAGGGCCTCCAATCATGAAAATTCTTTCACTTGTCCTCTGAAGAAGGCCTCATATACTTCTTTCCAGTCAGACAGTATGTAGCAGCCACCCACCACAAGGTTGCCCACGTTGGTCTGCCTGCTAACCCTGACCCATAAGCTCTCAGCAGGCTTATCACCCATCCCCAGGCAGAGCTCTGTGCATTCCTGCTGCTTTCACGCAAATAACAAGTTCACCTCCTTGCCATCCTGGTCTGTCCTTCCTACAGAGCGTGTATCCATCCATTGCAACCTTCAGTTGTATCAGTTATCCCTCTACATTTCAGTGATTCCAGTGAGATCATAACCTTGCTACTGCCTGCAAGCCTCCAGTTCCTGTAATCTCCATGCTGTGTGCATTGATGTGGAGGCACTGCAGAGAGGCCCCCAGCACGCTTATTTCCCAGAGAGCTTGCCCTGCAGAGCTGTCCTATCGACACTTCCATATTTCTGTGTTTCTCACTTCACTGTGGGTCTTGCTGTCCCTCCCTCATCATTCCTGTGTTACAGCTCTCCTCACCAAGCTGACCACCTGTGGGAAAAGATGTTTTCCCCACTTGGTCAGGTGGATCTATTCTGCCTTGATGAGGCCGCATCTGGAGTATTGCGTCCAGTTCTGGGCCCCTCAGCTCAAGAAGGACAGGGAACTGCTCGAGAGAGTCCAGCACAGAGCCACTAAGATGATCAAAGGAGTGGAACATCTCCCTTATGAGGAAAGGCTGAGGGAGCTGGGTCGCTTTAGCTTGGAGAAGAGGAGACTGAGGGGTGACCTCATCAATGTTTATAAATATGTTAAGGGTGAGTGTTGGGAAGATGGAGCCAGGCTCTTCTCGGTCTCATTAAGCGATAGAACAAGGGGCAACAGGTCCAAGCTGGAGCATAGGAGGTTCCAGGTTAATATAAGAAAAAACTTTTTCACCGTGAGGGTGACAGAGCACTGGCACAGGCTGCCCAGAGAGGTTGTGGAGTCTCCTTCTCTGGAGACATTCAAAACCCGACTGGACACGTTCCTGTGTGATGTGCTCTAGGTGGCCCTGCCTTGGCAGGGGGGGTTGGACTAGGTGATCTTTCGAGGTCCCTTCCAACCTCTAAGATTCTGTGATTCTGTAATTCTGTGATCCTTTCTCTCTCAGCAGTCCTTGAATGTCAAAGAAGGTCCCACAGTCATAGAAGTCAAATATCCCTTTTGCCAACATCAGCCAGTCATTGACCAGCAGGATCTGTTGAGTCCATCTCAAGCACTTTCTGCTCACCAGCAGGATCAAGGAGAAAACCATCTGGGCCCTGATGCTCTTGGCCACCAGACTCATGTAGTAATCTGTGATATTCTCCAGACCTCCCCAGCCATGTCATTGGCTCCCATGTTGAAAAGCAGCAGAGGGTAAGAGGCTGAGGAATGGTCAAGCCTCAGTAGCCTCTCTGTATCCCAGACCTGAGCCTCTAGGGCGCAGCAAACCTCCCCAGACAGCAGGTCAGGTTGGCAGATGGGATCCTGTGTCCCCAACAGCAGGGAGTCACCCTCTGCTGTCACTGCTCCCTCCTGGTGGTCCCAGGTGGCTCAGGCTTACCCAGCCCAGGTGCTTCATTGCACAGAGCTCCCAGTCACTCATCTGCCACCAGGGCACTAAACATATCCTGTAGCTGCAAGTCTTCAGGAAAAGCAGGAGCTTTCTTCCCATTTCCAAAAGTGACAACTTTCCAGCCTTCACCCTAATTGGAGTCTGTTTTTCCAGTCCAATAAGCACAGACTCTGCCTGTCCTTCTTTCAGTACAGCTGGGGGTTCAGGCTCCTCCTGTGTCCAGGTCTCAGAGAGGATCCAGTCAACCTCCTTTTCATCACATCTGATGCCACGCAGTCTGCTGACCTCCTGCTGCAGCTCCTTTACTTGGTGACATGGATCCTTCCCTGGCACACGCCTGCAGACAAGGAACACATATTCCCCAGCCCCAGCAAGAAGCCCCAGAAGCTCCTTGCAGCCTGAGACCTGCAGAGTTACGTCCTCCCTGCTGTGAGCTAACTTTGGTTAAGAGCCCAAATTCCCCAGTCGTTCTCTCACTCCTACTGAGGGAGAAAATGAGATGGGAAAGCTCATGGGTTGACATAAAGACAGGGAGATCACTTACCAATTGCCGTCATTGGCAAAACAGGGTCGACATAGGGAAAATTAAATTCATTGTCAATTAAAATAGATGTGAATGGTGAGAATGAAAGATAAAAATTAATTAAACACTTTCCCCCCACTCTCACCCTACATTGCTATTACCTACGGGAAAGCTGGCTAGGGGCTGTTTCTTAGGGAGTGCAGTGACAGGACAAGGGGGAATGGGTATAAACTAAAAGAGAGGAGATTTAGATTGGACATTGGAAAGAAATTCTTTACTGTGAGGTTGGTGAGGCCCTGGCACAGGTTGCCCAGAGAAGCTGTGAGGGCCCCATCCCTGGAGGTGTTGAAGGCCAGGTTGGATGGGGCTTTGGGCAACCTGGTCTGGTGGAGGGTGTCCCTGCCCATGGCAGCGGGGTTGGAACTAGATGATCTTTGAGGTCCCTTCCAACCCAAACCATTCTATGATTCTATGATTCTATTGAATAACTCTGGGTCACTAAGGACTGTGCTCAATCCCTTTGTTGGAACGAGAATTTGTTGCTTGTATTGAGTTCG
The DNA here is from genome assembly GCA_013399095.1 of Psophia crepitans. Taxonomy (NCBI): domain Eukaryota; kingdom Metazoa; phylum Chordata; class Aves; order Gruiformes; family Psophiidae; genus Psophia; species Psophia crepitans. The sequence goes on along the minus strand of VWZZ01006278.1, from coordinate 234,257 downwards.
TAAACACAAATTAACTAGGACTGTTAAGAATCCAAGGTTCATATAAAAGTCTGGGTTCTCTCTCATCTTTCCTTGCTCCTGGGATTCTTCCATCTTATCCTATTCAAAACAAGCATTCTGGGACAAGCTCTGCTCTTTCTGTACAGTAGTTAGTTCAACGAGGTTTCAAGGTATTTATATAGTATTAATCAAGTCAATCACCAGAGGGCAGAGGAAATGAAATGAGGATGTTCTGGACCATGAAATAGATGACTCGCATCCCTGGAAAAGGTTTAATTGAGCAAAACAGGTACACAAGTGTACCTGGCTCACCAGAGAAACTGTACAGAAGAAGATGAGCCTCCAGAGAGCAGGATCAAGGCACATGGATCAAGCACATGGAGAAATGTGTGCAGTGCTTATGTAAACTGTGTCTGTGGAGATTAGGCCTTCATACACAATTTGTCCAGCTACCACAGAAGGCAGCTGGCAGCACTTTTCTTTGATGGCAAGTTGAATATGAGTCAACAATGTGCCCTAGTAGCCAAAAGGGCCAACCATGTCCTGGGGTGCATCAAGCACAGCTTAGCTAGCTGGTCGAGGGAGGTAATTGTCCCGCTCTACATGGCACTGGTGTGGCCCCAGCGCAAGTCCCATGTGCAGTTTTGGGTGCCTCCATATAAGAAGGACATCAAACTACTAGAGCGTGTCCGGAGGAGGGTGACCAAGATCATGAAAAGTCTCCAGGGCAAGACTTACGAGGAGTGACTGAGGTCAGGAGTGGCTTGTTCAGCTTGGAGAAGAGAGGGCTGGGGGTTGACCTCAATGCAGTCTACAACTTCCTGAAGGAGGGCAGCGGAGGGGAGAGGTGCTGATCTCCTCTCTCTGATGACCAGAGATAGAGCACAAGGAAATGGAATGAAGCTGTGTCAGGTTGGATATTAGGAAAAGGTTCTTCAGTGAGAGTGTGGTCAGTCACTGGAACAGGCTCCCCAGGGAAGGGGTCATGGCACCAAGTCTGTCATAGTTCAAGGAGCATCTCAACGATGCTCTTAGTCATATGGTTTAGTGCTAGGTAGTCCTGTAAGGAACAGGGAGTTGGACTTGATGGGTCCTTGATGGACCTTATGGGTCTCTTCCAACTTGAGATATTCCATGATTCTGTGATTCTTTACAGTGCTTTCGCTGGACTTGTTCATCATGTCCAAAAAGGAAACAAAGCTCTGCTGGGAACCTCAGCACTGTATACATAGTGAGGAGCATATCCTTGATACTCAAAGGTGTTACTCTGGGAAACACCTCTGATGCTGTGTATTTTCCTCTTTGTGTTTCCTCTTTTGTTCCTCAGCTCCTCAAGAAAGCAATGCACCTGTGAAAGGGGTGTGCAGAAGAGAGAAACGTACAGTTGTGGGGCAGGCTGGTGTGCATACCTGACCATGGTGTTCTGGGCTACAACCTGTCTCCTGGAGCTGTGTTCTTCAGCCCTCACTGCAAACTGAAGAAATGAGATACCCACACCCAGACCCCCAGATAAGTGGGCAGCTCAAGTGTTTGGAAAGTGGCTTCAAACCCCTGTTGTGCTAATCCAGAGCATGGTCTTGAACACAGAACTTGAGCAAACATTTTAACCAGTGCTTAGGGGAAGAGCCATTTGTATTCTTTGGATCAGTGAATATTTGACCCATCATATCAAAGCACAAGAATGCTATCAGCAGGGAACAAGAAAACTCCGCCAGCAGATAGCTGGCAGTCTTGTGGTTGCAGTGTTCTCTGGTGTTGTGGGACAGTAAGGCTTCAGCTCTTCCAGCAATTCAGGATTTTCAATGACAGTGACAGCCTTAAGTCTTCCACGGGATATGCACAGCACCACAGCTCTGAGTAAAGCCAAGGAGACCAAGTCCCACGGTGAACTGTTCAGTGTCAGGCTCAAAGGGTCTCTGGAGTGTCTGCTTGAGGTACATTTTCAAGAGGCAGAAGTGCTCACAGCTCCTGGACATGCACATGTGCACGCAAGAGATGTTTGGAGATGTCAGGCCAGATGTACTAGGCCCAGGAAGCCTAGAACTTAGCCACCTTAAACATTAATAGACCAGACTTCTCTTAGTTTAACCAATACAAACAACAAATATGATTAAGAGGCATTCTCAACCCTTAAAAAAGTATTTTCTGATATCCCTAAGGATAAAACACTCTATCCTTTCCATGCCCAGCTCTGCGTTTGCCCAGCCTGCATAGGCCCTAACGCAGGTTTACGTGTTTACAGCCCTTGCATGCCCAGATGCATCTCAGATCCCCAAGTCCTAATGAGTTCTCGTCACATGAATTAATTATACTACAAAGCACAGGAAAGAAAGCCATTAAATCTTAAATTAAGTTATTAAATTAAAATATTACTGCAGAAATTCAATAGCAGCTTGTAGCCTGTGGGAAGTGACTCTGCAGGGGAAAACGCGATTTGCAGGTGAGGTGGCACTCGGAGCACCTTATCGTATTCACGGGGAGGAGCTGCTGACCCCTGCAGAGAAGCTGCAATTATAATGAGTCTCTTATCCAGGAAAAAGCAGTTATCCCAATACATTTGTGATGGAAGCTAAGGTACTAAATAAGATGCTAGCAGGATATAAATAATGAGGTGGTACACGGCCGCGTGCTGGAACTGAGCCACTAGAGCAAGATAATGGCAAAGGCACAAGCTTAACTTTCATTGCGCAGTTCCTGTGGGAAAGGGGGTGGGAGGATAATGCCGCATGGAAAGCTGATTCCTCAACTTGTAGGGAGTAACATAACTCCCTAGCCCTGCTTGTCTTTGTTCAAAGTCGGAACAAGCCGAGTTGAATTACTGCAGAGGTCTAACCCTAGGTGCAAGGCTAGATTCCATCTGAGTGTGCTCCCAAAGTCTGAAAATACAAAGGCCACTTCTGGCTTCACATAACTAAACTCATGCTGAGAAAGGGAAGAAGCTGCTGAATGCACGGGCCTAGATTCATCAAAGAATTTAATCAGCATCCCACTGAAAAGGGATTTAAACTTATGCATGACTGCTCCGATAGTCTGAGACTATCAGCGTATACATTATTTGATTTTTTATGGTAGTTTCCTGTTAGCATGCAAGGCATAACTCATATTTCTAATTAAACATTTTAATATAACACAGCTTTTAAGTGTCTCATGGTACAGCCTAGTAAAGACACAAGATGGGGTTTTAAAAGGAGCGCCGATTTTTTTAACCATGAACATCAGTGCTTTCCAACAGAATTCTGCTCTGCCCTTCCCCTCTGCTGCAAAACATATGGCAAGAATTCCTAACAGGAATGTTGGTCCATTTATACATGATTGTACAGCAGTGTGTTTAGTGACAGGAGTGCTTAACTGTCTTTCACTGAGGTAAAGGAGTTGCAAAAAAAAAAAAAGGCACTATTGTGAATTTCCCGTGTTTTGTAACTCTATACAACCAGGTTTACAGACTGCTGAAATGCTCTACTGCTTTGATTAAAGGCCAAAGAATTAAGAAAACTTCTCTGTTGATTTCAACGGAGGAAAATAGTCACTAATAATCACTTTTCATTTTAAAGCACGTTATTCTATTACCTGGCCTGGCCTCACTAGCTAAATCTGAAGCCCAGTGAAATCAAAAGACGACTTTCCATTGACAGTTGATGGGGGACATGTTGTGTGCAGCTGATCATTGGTGAACTGCAGCAGAGAAACGAGTGACTTTTTGGAAATCAGATGGCAGCAAATGCCTCATAACTACTCCCAGCAATATCACGTGGCATTCCCCTTGTAACAAATTTGGTACATGAAAGCACTGGGCTTCTTGCTAACTGAAAGGCTGAGGTTTTTTAAGTCTCTGATGAGCCTGTCAGCTCCTCCCTGACCATGGTATAAAAGGACATCCCTTCAGAGCCTGCACTAGAAACCAGATATCCCACACAGTCACAGCTGTAGAATATAGCTCTCCAAAATGAATGCAGTATATTTAATGTTCCCATTGTCCCATAATGTGTCATAATGAGGAAGGAAGAGCTGGGTCCGGGAGGTGGCCCTGGCCACTGAGTGGCCCCAACATCCTACGGACATCATGGCTTTGATCTTTCTAGGGATCTGCTTAGAAAGGAAAAGTATTCCTTTAGCTCTCATCTGAAGTGCTCCCAGACACCGAGGAATTAAAATAAACCCTCTGTTCTCCTTTCAATTATGGCTTTTCCTAGATTCATAGCTAATTGCTCTGACCAGCAGTTTTCCTCAGGGAATCATTATTTGGTCTCCCTTAGCCTCCTTTTCAGTCACTTCCTCTCCCCTGAGCTGCTGGTTTCTGCAGCTTCAAAAGGTCTATCCGCAGGCTTTGCTTTGCCTCAGCAGCTTCCACCTTCTTCTCTCAGGGCAACAGCAGGGTTAACCCACAGCCCAGTAGCTCTGACAGAGCTATTGAAACAGTAGCATTGCTGCTGGAATAAAAGCGTTATGAAAAAGAAAAAGGTCCTTCAAATCATAAAGAGATTATCAAAATGTCTTACTCTATACACCTTTAACAACTTCTACATGGAGACCAAAAATATTTCTTTGCTGTTCTCTAGGGCTCTTTCATCCATGAGAGTCTTGAATCCACAGCACACAGCCCCTCTTCTGAGTCAAGCTGGTCTTACTATAAAGCTTCCAGTCCTCTCCCTGCCACCTTCTTGAACCACATCAAATCAATATAGGATATTTCCTCGGGAACTGAAGTTTCGGCAACTGAAATTTCTTTAGTGAATGTACTTCCTATAACTCCTTGTCTGACCCATTTAACTGGGAATACAATTGGTAGCAGAACCTGGAGGAGATATATAAATTCGTACCATTGATGAACAGTCTGTGGATGCTGCAGATGCCCACAGCATCTGTCCCTTTGCCATCTGATAGACCTTGAACAATCCGTGACATTGCAACTGTCACTAGTGCTCCGATGATGAATATTTTTAGCCTGATTTCATAGAGGTATGAGGCTAAGCCACTCTGATGAGTGGAGCTGCTGTTGCATGTGTGATCTGCCCGGGATTTCAGCTCTGCTTTTAGAATCATGGAATCACAGAATGGTTAGGGTTGGAAGGGACCTCAAAGATCATCTAGTTCCAACCCCCCTGCCATGGGCAGGGACACCCTCCACTAGACCAGGTTGCCCAAAGCCCCATCCAACCTGGCCTTGAACAATTCCAAGGAAGGGGCATCCACAGCTTCTCTGGACAACCTGTTCCAGTGTCTCACCACCCTCACAGGGAAGAATCTCAGTCTCCCTTCTTTTAGTTTAACCCCATTACCCTTTGTCCTATCGCTACACTACCTGGTAAACAGTCCCTCTCCAGCTTTCCTGTAGGCCCCTTTAGGTATTGGAAGGAGAGGGTTAGATGAAGAAGGCTAGGTGAAGAAAGGAGAGGGCTAGATGAAGAATCACCACGTAGCACAAACACTTGCCTTGCTCACTGCTGAACTAGGTGCTCTCAGCCTCACAATCTTAGAGGTTCCTTTTCACAGATACCGTCCCTTGGGCATAGGGATCTGTGCCAGTATCTCACTCCTCCACCCTTTCTGTGTGAAGTAGAGATGCTTGTTAGCTGCTACTTCCTACTCCTGGAACAAACTGTAGATAAGGTGACCATGAAGAACACTTTAAGAGTTGTTTTTTTCCTCATGAGAAATTTTCATTGAGATTAGAAACACCTTTTGAAGATACTTGCAGAAATATGCCACAAGGAAACAACAGATGATAACATTGCAAAGCAGCTGTGTTGTCTGTCTTAGGATCTTCAAAGCACAAGATGTCCTTTCTTGGCCTTTTGGACTGCTTTGTTGCAGATATGGTAAAGGATTCAAAGAAGTTTTCTGCAAGCTTTTGATGGGCTATTAAATAACCTTTTGTTCTAGTCTTTGAGCATCTGATGTATCTCAATGTATTAAGCTGATGAACACTACTTTTGGCCTGGTAACATATAACATTGCACTGAAAAATTAAGCTTTTTCTAATACAAATCAAGAAGGTAACTGAATTTGGTCATTTTTGTTGCAGGAAAGTACTTTTTGAGCCTAATGTTTGGCAGGCAAATGATACACCTGGTCTGACCGGGTTCCCTATCTATGAAAAAGGACAGACTTCCCTCAGAATTAATCCAGTCATTCAAAGCCAGTCTGTCTTCAGAGACTTCAACCAGAAACAATGCCTAGGTTGTTAGATCTCAACTTCCTACCCAAATAAAACCCATCGCTCAGACATGGTGACCCCTTAGTCAGGAAAAGTTTTACATGATTCTAGTATGGTGTCATTTAATAAACTAGGATTACATCTACTCATAAAATCATAAGCCAACTGCAAAACCAAAGACAACAGTAGGGGAAATTAGAGCATGACAACAAGGCTCATAAATGAAGCATGCCAGGGCTGGATTTTTCTCTCTCTCCCATATAACGAGACCAGAGACCTCCATATTCTCTTCTGAATCAGGGATTTATGCACACAAAAGGCCTATCTGTCTTCTAGGTGATTTCTGTTTCCTATTACACTGCTCTGCTTCCCCAAAACCAAAATGGAACAATTCTAGCTTGTCTGCTAATTAAGTGTAAAGTTGCCTGAATTTCTTTATTAATACAAATTTTAATGTGCTCATTGAATGGAATATATTATGCTTCCACTTGCTTCTGAGCTTACCAGACAGATTTTGCTATATTTGTACTGTAATCTTTTCCGCTCCTCTACAGATGAGAAGGAGAGGCCCAGCCTATTGCTTATACAGAACATCGGTTTGTCAAGCATTTTGTGCATCCCCTGGGATTAGTGGAGCTATGAAATTGTATCATTACCATTGCCTACTGCATTACTGAACCACCAGGCAGGGCCTGAGAGAATACGCACGCATGTTTGTGCAATGACATTTTTTAAGCCACAGTTCGCCTTTTCACTTCTTAACTTCCTGCATGCTAATCGAGCCCCTAAAGTATTCCAGGCTGGTGCCCACAACCAGAATTTCCTTCTCTGCTTTAAACAAGGATTTTTTCAGGTGTTTGAGCTATTTCGCCCAAGCCCATTATTTACAGATAGGAGAACTGTTGCTTTTTTGCTTAGACACATTTACAACTTCTGAAGAGCGAGGCAGACTTGCAGACTGCTGTGAAGTGATTTGGGTTCCAACCTTTGTCTCCACAGCATGCCTTTGAAAAACAGGCCGCTTGTAGACACAGAATTCGGCTCTGCAAACACTGAAACGTGCACATAAAGATAAAGTACAACGGCAGTAACAGAGTCACGGCTTTACAGTATCAAGGTTTTACTTGAAAATGTTGATAGGCCTGGAAGCGATTCGTTTTAGGCAAATTTAATTTTTCCACTTTGTTACAGCAAAACAAATTTCAGAGCTAAGTAAGCACCAACCTGACAGGAAATTCATAAGCTTGTTACAGAGGGAAGTGCGCTTGAAAGAACACCCTTTGACACTCTGCGGAAGTTAGTGCTCCTTTGTAAACCTACACCTTAAAAAAAAAAAAGCTCCTAAATCAAAAGTCTGTAAATGAACGATTAAGTGATAAAGCCTCCTCTCAGTGTTTGCTGTTGCTCCAGCTCCACTTCACTCAGGTATTGTGCTCCCCGTTGGTCCCAGGGGCTGCACAGAGAGCCGGCACCGAGGGGAGGCTGTCGACGCTGGCAGCTCCTGGCAGGGTACGACTGTGCTTTTGGACACAACCCTAAGCAAACAATGGTGTCAAACTCTTCAGTCCTGCAAGGGAAGTCACAGTGACGCAGGCAGCCATGCTAGGCTAGGCTAGGAAGGATTAACTCTTCCCAACGCAAGGCTTTTTCCTCTTCCCTGTTGTCCAAATCCGAGCAGAGGGCTCATTCACCCACTCTTCACTCCCTCTTTCCATGAGCTTGGTCACCAGAAAAGCACAAACTTCAGTGCGCTGACATGATGTGGTTGTGGAGGGTGTGAGAGGTTTCAAGTCCATCGTGTGCTTTTGCAGAAGCATGAAGGTTGCAGCAATGTTAACATTTAAAGTGTAAGGAAGCCGACGAGGAAGCACGGTCCCAGCAGCCTGGCAGCTCTGCTGATGTCCTGCGTATTTCGTACAGGCTAATGCTGTGGCTGGCTGGAACGTTGGTTTGAAATATGAAAATAGGGCAATTGATCCCATCGTATGATGAAATGTAATTCTAGAGAGAATTTCATAAATTTATACAAAACTTGTGGTTCATGTATTTTAATACTATAGTATTGTGTAACACCTGAGAAACAAGAACTGTAATACCAATGCAGTGTGTAATGTTAGCATGGCAAACAGAGCTCTTCAACGAAAAAAGGGAGTTTTGGTATTTTCAGAGAAACATGTTTTGAATTTGTGGATGGTTTTGCGCATTTTTTCAAGGAGGGAAATTACAGTAATTTCCCTGCCACTCTTAGGACCGTTATTATAGGATACCGCAGTTAGGGTTTTGTGATTTAATAAAGCTGCCCACCTACAAACGGGCTGAAATACATATTGTAGATTTTAAAGCATTGTGTTAGCAAAAATATTTAACAATTTTGAGGAAAGGATGATGAAACTGAATTGCAAGAATTTAATCTGCCACTCATTGGTCTTTATTCTCTTTTGGCTGCAAATGAGCCATCCTACTGAGGTGCACGCAAAGGAACCGAGCTAAAGGATATGAATCATTTTCCCTGAAATGTAAAAGGAAAATGAATGAAGTTTGCGATCTGGACATTGATCTCGAGCAGCCGTTTTTGCCTTAGATAAATTTTCAAAAGTCTGATATCCTTTTAGACTCTATGATAACAAGTACAAATCCATACAAGTTTGTTAGTCAACATATAGAGCATTTTGCAAATAACGCTGCGTGGGCTTTCCACTCAAGCACTGAAGTACACTTCAGTATCTCTGATAGGGAAACAAAAATACAGCATAGCCAAACACGGGTGGATTGTTCTAATAGAGGCCAAATGGAAGCTACCGCTACAAGGAAAGGGCACGTGGAAGCTACGATTATTTATTGATAGCAGCACTCACTATTTCATCTCCTTGTGTCAAAGGTTCTACAGTGCTGTGAACCAAATCCAGTGCAATCTTGAAGTTGAGGTGTTTTTCTACTTTCCAGTCCCTTGAAAAAGGAACATCTGCAAATTGGAAAGTGGAATGGGGAGCAAATAAGAGGCAGAACTGTAGATAGTGTCAGGAAGTGTCAGGCCAGTGGCTGCACGGAAGTGTCACCATGGATAATGTGAGCGACATTTTGCCATTAATACATAGAAAATACTTATGTTCTGATGTGAGATCGAGAAGCAAATCCAAGTCTCAGACATGGGTGAAATTGGGCTCTTTCAGTTCAGCATTAACAGTTATAAAATTCAACACAATTTACCTGGCTAAAACTCAACAGAACCGAAAGGTCAATAGGTATTTTCAGAAACGTAGCAGGTTCTCAATAACAAGCTGAGTGCCACGAGTAAGGAGCAGAGTGGTAACTACTTTCTTCAGCCTTTTGCACTGAACTCCTGTGGCTGTAGGTGGCCCTGAGAGATTCTGTCCAGCTTCAGGGACCAGGCAAAGGGGGCAACTACACCCCTTATTTTCATGTGTCAGTTAGTCAGAAAATGCAATTATGTTTTTCCTGTTCTTTTAAGGAAATGCACTACCACAATAGCTTTATCAACAGACAGACGCTGACATCGGTTTAGACAATGTTTTATCAAGGCAGCCTTCCTATATTAAATAACACCACCAATTAACAGAACTGGGAAAATGTTCCTCCTTCTCAAAGAAGCAAGCGTCTCAGATGCAGGCTCTAAATTAAGAGAAGAAAACATTAACAATTGGTGAAGTAGAAAGAGCATTTAGAATGTGCCCTATTGTCTAGCCAGGGTCACTGTGCCTGCTGTGGAAAGACAAGCCACCTTATTCCACATCTGAGGTTTGCCAAAGCGTGCAAAACTAGTCTGGGCTGGCTGGAGCTGAAAGGAGGTTCGGGTGGTGTGAATTCATTTGTTTGACTCAGACTTGCAGCACTGAGCCACAATCATGAGAACCAGTGTAGTGGAGAAGGTATGAAGTGTTCTGCATCGACCTCAGACTAGCATCTCCCTCAGATTAACTTCAGAGATATCTTGAACAACAAGTTTTAAAGACAAGTTTTGATTGTGATAAACAAAGACAGTATAAAATACATCGTTTTACACAGCAAAAAGGTTCCCTGAATTTTTTATTTATTCATTTCTTTCTGCTAACAGAAAGAGTTGTTGACTTCAGGAGAAATGTGTGTGTTGTCACACAGCAGCACTGCGTATATGCCTGAGAATGTAAAAGTGAAAGTGATTGTACACTGATTGGTAATAAAGGTGAAAGTACACAGTTCATTTTCATTGCTCACAGTAGAAGAAAAAACAAAGCAAACAATCAGGATTAAAAGCCAAGGTAATTAAATTCCAAATACCTTTCAGTGTAATAAGTTACAATGGTATTAGTAGCACAAGCTAGGAAATTTATTACTAAAAATAGCATTTTTTCAGTCTCCCTAGGTTTTCTCTGTGCTCAGTAAAGAGAGGCGAGCACATCCAGAGGGCATTTCAGATCTTAGGAGAACTGAATTATTTTCTCGTATGTACTCAATCTCTCTCTCTCTATGTATGCACAGTCACACAGAAACGCACACACACAAGGAAAGATTCATATGTGTATACACACATATGTGAGCATATAGGGTACACACACGTTTACGTGTGCATGCAAGTGTGTGTGCGTGTGCTAACAGTCCCCAGCAAGCTGCACTGTGAACCCAGGACCCTCACCCTTACCTGCATGGGATAAATCCAAGCGTGGAAGTCTGACAGAGCAAATTATGTTTCTGATTTACTTTGCATCAGAGTAAGGCTTTGAGAATAAAACACATCAGAATAATACTTATATGGCTTTAAATAGAAGCTGGTGGTTAAAGAGTAAATACATGGTTCAGCAAACTAAATCTCCTACCTGGGAGATCTGTAGTCACATCGTCAGCTCACGTAAATTTGCACAACTGCCGTGGCCTCTGCCTTGCACAGACCAGCTGAGGCACCGGTCAGCGTGAGCCTCCCTGGATTAGCCTTTGGATCTCCCTGCGTGCTCCCATGGAATCATTCTGCATGGGGTTTTCTTCTGCACTGCCCTTAGATCAGACAGATCTCTGTCTCCAGGCCCTGGCACATCAGTCCTCTCCAACCCGGAGGCGGCTGCGTTTCAGCTCTGCTGTTACCGATGTAAAATGCATGAACGTTACTGAGCCACATGCACCCTGCTCAGTGCTCAGAGAGGAACAGTTGGTCTCCTACATGCAGGAGAACAATATTTTGACTCTTGTATGGAGGTCACTGCAGGAGTTATGGTGAAAAGTAAATCTATATCCTCCTGGATGTTGGTTACAGACAAGCTTGGGCTGGAGCTACTCCATCTCAATCAGATAAACACAAAGCATTTTACCTTGTAGTAACGTTATGGTTATCATAGTGTGACTGTTATCGTGGAGTTCCATGATCTTTCAAGATTACCAGATATAACCAGAGATAAACAGGTAAACTCCGTGTCTGCAGTTCTTTCCTGCATAATGCCACGAACATCAACAATGCCGGGCTTATCTTAGTGCAAATACTTACCCAGTTACCTAACGCGGCTCACAGGTTTTAAGGGAATTCCTGGTGATTCTTGAGTAAAAAGCTCTGTCGCTGCACAACATTTTATCCTAGTAAGAGCGATTAATATTGTATTAGAGTGATTGCTGTCTTCCCCTCATGTTCTAATTAAAAATCCAAAGCAGGCTGGCTAAAGAGAGCACCGATTTTTAGGAGACACACATATCCCTGAAGCGCCAGCCCCACATGCTGAGCGCAGTCCCCGGTATTCACGTGGCAGCAGTGATTTTGAAGCAGCTCTGACTGCAGTTGCTGTCACTAAGTGACTGTAAGAGAGATCCAGAATACAAGAAAGCCACAGCAGCACTGGCCAAAATCCACCCCCTCATCCTTTCGCACGAACGTGACTGCTGGGCCTCAGAGAGTATGTCCAATCCTCCGTTCAGAGTATCGCCTAAAGATCGAAGGGTAAATATCAGAGCGTGGGTAGAAACTGTTTCCACTAATTGTAGTTGCAGTTCTCCTCATCCTTTTAATACACTCCCACAGAAGGCGACTGCTCTGGGTTACTAAGTAAGCATATATTCACTTTGTTTTACTGCAGGGTAAGCCTGTATCTGCTATGGAAACCTATGGACACCACAACAATTTTCACCTTGGTGTGTGTGCTTAGATTTACACACTGGTAGCTGTGCTCAGATGTTTGAAGAGCCATCACTACTATTACCACTGAGTGGTGCTGGTTACTTCCAATGACCATAAACAAAATGGGGTTCTAGTCATGGGGAAAAAAGTAGATGCTATGTATTTTTCCTTCTTGTTTGCTGCCCATTACGTCATTCTCCTCAATATGAACTTTCAACTCAGGTTGTCTTATCATGCCAAGGCTTTGATGCCTCGAGAAAAACGACAGTTTAGCTTGATAAGGATGCTGTTCAGATATAAAGGTGACCTCTAGCTACAGCAAGGTCACACTCTGGACTCCTCTGAAATTAGGAGAAGCTGAAAAAACAGCCAAAACAGACTGCATAGACGTTAAAAATTCTGAGAAGGTAAAGATTTACTGAGCATATCTAAACTGAGATGGCTTGATGAATTCATCACGAGCTGACAGCCTAAGTGGCTTATCTCTGTAGAGTCACTAGTGAGTTACTTCGCTGTTAACTCCCTCACTCCATAAAGCTGGTTTCACGCGTTTCCCTCTGTCTTTATTAATATTTCAAACTCATTTCTGGACTATTTCAGTTTGTCCAGACTTGATCCACTTTCACTCTATTGATATTAATTTATTTCTCTAGCCCATTAGCACTTTTGCAATGTTGATGAAGTTTTTTTCTTCTCCCTCTGCAGGTAATTCAGTTTCTAGGAGGCATGGAGATGTTTGTTTAGTCCAGCACATAAACATGATGTGACATGCAGTGGTGCTTAGTGGCTTTAAGACATCAAATCTAGTAGCTGAGACAGCAAATTGGATGTCTGTTCTGAGATGTCCTAGCAATGCAGCAGAGAGCATTGCTTGCCAAAATAAAACAATGTAGGTGCTCACCAACCGATGTGAGATGGCCTTTCTTGTGCTACTTCGTCCTCCTTCCCTAACTGCTCATAACCTGCTGTATCACTTGTTATCAGCCCATCTCAAAACCTGTCTTTCCTCTTGATTTAGACTTCATTTCTTGATTCTTCCACCCACGTCTGTGTTAATTTGCCTCCCTCATGTTGAACAGAGAGCAGATCAAGGGCTGTCATTCTGCTCAGCTTAATCTCTAAGCAGAAAATGTATCAAAAAAAACCCACCTCCATTTCAGAAACTGACTGATTAGTCAGCGAAACCACTGTCTTGGTAACTGCCAGGCAGAAAACACCTTTATAACTGCACCCGCACACGACGAGCAATGACACTGGCCACAAACAGACACTGTAAGTCAAGAAACTTTTCAGCCCTGAAGGTAAAGTTTGGGTTCTGGCAGACTGAAAATGGCTATGTAATTTTCTCTCACATTGAACAGCACCACAGAAGAGGCTGCTAAGCTATGGCTGTGTCTGTAGCAGCCTGCAGTGAACATGCTTTGCTGGGCACCTTTAAATTTGGTGCCCCAGTCTCACCTCCTCCACCTCCATGCACCCTGGGGGGGTACCATCAGTATCCTTGCACATGGAAAATGCTAAAGACTCCTAACAGACTGAGTCCCTATTTACTTTGTGTGGACGATCAGGATTCTTACAGTATTTTTTATCATGTATTCTACATTATAGCTGATATCCTCCGGTAAATATGGGCAGCGCAGTATTTGGTAAAGCCCGTCATTGGTTTCAGGAAGGAAGCTGAAAGGCACATTGTATTTACCATGAAATGCCTTGGAAAAATCCTGGCAAGGTGAAGGATTAAATTGAATGAGGTGTCTTGACACAGATGTTTCCGAGGCATCGAATGACTGCTCAGTGCATGTACTGTGCTGGCACAGAAAAGTGCCAGATTTCAACACATGCGCAGTTATTATAACACATTCAAGCACAGACATCATCAACCTCTCTCTTTAAAGAGCACGTTCGTGTTGAATCCTCACGGGGGATTTATGTGCCTTCCTCTTTAATAATGCACAACCTTGTAGCTCGTGCAGTCTCTAGGAAACACTGGCAACCTGCAGTCAGCAGAGGCAAGGGATTCTGTGGAGACAGCTGTTTTCACACATTTTTCTGCTCCTGTTCGTGTTCCCAGTGCTGCTGTGTGGGAAGCTGATACCTTAATTGATATTATGTGTATATTGCATAGTATACACGTACATGTGTGCACACCAACACTCTAAAGACGCATTTGCGTACGCACGTGTGCACACACACATGCACACACATACACATATCATATCATATCATATCATATCATATCATATCATATCATGTCGTGTCATATCTACACACATCCCTTGTCAGGACTGAGCTTTTTGTGGAGCAGAGCCTTGGATGAGTTTGTTGATCTGTGCTGTCAACTATAAAATAAAAGCACTGTTCCACATCATCACCTGGACACTCATCACACCTCATCTATCAACTCTCCTTTTCAAGTGTAAGGAACTTGACAACTCAATGACTGTAGATATATAGGATATGTAGGCTTATCTGTAGTTCTTTTATGTATGAATGCACCTCTACATACAAAGTGACAGATCTCCAGTTGATATATTGATTAATAAACCAATACTGCTCTGTAGGTGCCACTGAATCTCTCTTGATTTAGATCTGTAGAGCATCTGGTATGTGATACACTATGATGTACACAAGCCACAATAGCATGGTGTAGCATGAGTTAATGTTTTATGCATAACTGTATAAACAGACAGAGTGGAAAAACAGGTTAACAAAAGCTGGACATGAAAAAAAATTAGCCTAGTGATCACCTATTATAAATTCTGTATATGAGCAGCAATCCCTTTTTTTTTTTTTGCATTTTTACTGGTTACTTCCATCACTCAATCTGTAAAGTTGATTGATTTACCATGAGCCCAAGCAGAATTTCAGAGTGAAAAGAAAAGAAATAATATTAAGATACGTCACACTCCCCAGACTAGATCCACTGTTTAAAAGAAACCCTCATGGTGCCTGTCCAGCACTCACTTTGACCAGTGATAGATGAATACTCTGTTTGTTGCTCATATAGCAGAGATTAAACATTATCTGTTCTGCATTCAGTCCCAGTAATTTGAGGAATGAAATTTTGTTTGGGAACAGAAGATAACACTTCACGAACAGGTTGATTAGTAAAAAGAAAGACAGTGAAGCATAGCAGATGTCTGAAATCATACAGGAGTTCAGAAGGTTAAAAAGGTTGAGCCACTATTTTCTCACAAATAAGATTATAGATAAAGATAAACAGAAAGCAATTTTCCTCACTATCTGTGGTAGTTAAAGTTAACACCCTATCAAGTGCATTGTTGCAATCTCAGAAACCAGGAACCATACGTCTACAAGACCTGTAAAAGATGTCAGAAGAGTTCTGCATGCCCAAAACTAGGCAGCATTGTAGAAATCTTCAAATTTCGTAATAGAATAAGGAAGTTAAGCAGGAGATTAATGCCACAGCTAAAAAGCAAAATGAACGTGTATTTAGAAATGTCTTGGAGACCATGCTTCAGTGCAGCTGCACAGTATTAGTGATGAAAGATTTCAAAGGCTTTATGTGACAGAGGGAAACAGAACTTGACCAAAAGATGTTGGATTAGCAATGACAGAAGCAGCAGTCAGAATTCAGGGATGCACAAACTGACTCACTAAACAAAGCAAAACATAAAACCAGCTCTAAAGATCATGAGTCCTGCCCCAGGTTCTTCTGTTCCTAGTGCAAAAGTTCATTTTATGTGAATTTATAGATGTCAGTTATCTGCAAGTATCATATCAATGTCAAGAGCTGGACCATGGCTGGTGGATGCTAACTGGCATCTGCCTTGAGGGTGGTCTCCAACCTCAGAGAACACAAAGAAAGAAAAAAAGTCTTTTTTTTTTTTTTTTTTGTGAGGAGGAATGACAGAGAGGTCGGTGTACCCTGTATTGTACACAAAAGTAACTGCAGCTGAAAAAGCATCGGTGGAAATAAACAGTTCTAATGGAGGTTCTAAACATTCATATCAGCAGCACCATGCTGAACCAGGCACCTGTAGAGACAGGCTTGTTCCTACCGAGGTGGAAACTATCCATGAGAATGTGTTGGTGTTCATCACATCACAATAAAAAAGCCAAAATCATACTACACCTGTTAATGGTGTCCTCAAGACATCAAAGTTAAACCCAGCGGAAAAGAAAGAAACCAATTTACATACTTTTTCCATGCACAAAGCAACTCAAGACTGTCCACCTCTGTGAGAATTACAAAAGTACAAGTCCGTAAATCTGATAAGCACTGCAGTTCCCAGATTGAAGGTTTCCTGGAAATGGAAGGTAAATGCCAAAACTTCTGAAAAGGTAGTTTGGTAGATGTGATAACTGGGGTGAGGGAGCCTGCCCGTGCAAATACTCAGCGGGGTTCATACCACTGGAGTGTCATAAGAACCTGAAATTTTCCAGTGAAACAGGGAAGATTAAAATTTTACTTGGGTTGAGATTATCCTCATCACAGACAGACAGGATCCCATGCAATTCTCAGCACTGGAGGTGTTACCTATATTAAGTTATTACGACAGGTTCGTCAACATCTGAAGGAATATTTGCCTCTGATATGGATGCACAGAGCAAGTTTAAACCAATCCCTATGAAACTGGAGTGGCTATACATCAGTGAGTGCAAGAAATTATGTAAATCATTCAATCAAATGAACTCCTGGGATATTTACATGGAGCATCAATCTCACAGGAAAACTTTGGTTCACCCCTTTATGGTGACCAGGCATCAATGATAGCTGGGAAAGGAAAACAAACAAAAAAATCAAACAAATAATCTGATGTCTTAAAGCCAGGGCAGCAGGGTTATCAGTAGAGCTCAGGCATAACAGGCAGACATGAGAAAAAATGTGCTTTGACATTTGAAATGTGGAGGAAAAGATGATGGTTTCAACAACCTCCACGACCTGTGCAAGCTCAGGCAGATCTTTGCTGCTGGAGACCAAATACAGTACTTGACATGAGCAGACTACGAGCGTAAAGGCTTTGTGAGCAACATGGCACCTTCGCGTTTCCCAGTACCTTCCTAGAGCTGAAAATGATTCACGAAACCTTGGCAACAAAGCTAGTTCATTAGCTGTGTTCGTTCCAAAATACAGAACGGTTTCTTGAGTTATGACGAGAGTGAGCACATCCTGAGCGTTGATGTGAAGGAAGGTAAGAGTTCGTTTGGATTTATTCATGCTGGTGAGAAAGGGTAATATTACAGGAGGGAAATCCTAACTTACTTGTTTAAAGTGGGTTTTAAAGTTTCAAGGCTTAGTGATGCAGAAGCTGCATGTAAAAGACCTGGCCTCACCTCTTTCAGATCGTGTGTCTAAATAAAACAGGCTGGGGACCATTCTCTGGCCCTCGTATGTAGAGTAAGTGGGTTTATGGGTTTATATCCATACAGCTAATTCCCCCACCCCAACCCCCTGGCCCCAGCATAAGATGTTGAAGCCCTCAACAGCTGCTCTACGTTGGCCCCAAACTATGCCAGAGCAAATTGTGGGCCAGCACCAACTGGTGTGGCCAAAACCACGCCGAGACACGTGCCAGTCATTGAACTGAGTGAGTATCTGCAGGACAGAGCACAGCCCCGTGCCGTGACGCTGTTTTGTTTACGACCATTGAGGTAACCCTACGGTCTCTTCAAACTGTGATCTCATTACAGGGACATCAGGTTGGAGTTCATTCATAACACGGTATTTGAGGCCTTTGCAAGATGAGAAGAAGCACGGAGTGTCTTCAGAGACACATCCAGAGGTGTGGAGAGCTGACACTGGATTGCAAGGCTGCACCTGCATTCTGCATTGAACCTTGGCAGAGTCACCACCAGGGATATCAGCGTTAGTCAGCTGCTTGTTGGAGCAGAGCCTCGACCCTTGTTATTTCCTGGTTTTAACGTGATAGAAATTGCTCCCTATGCACACAAACACGTACATATCCACACACACCAGCCACACTTGGTGATGCAGCTAAGAAATTCAGCATGTTCTGGTGTGTTATACTGGAGCTCAGATCATTTCAGGGTCTCTTTTTAGAACTTTCTGGACAAGGATACACATATTGACGTACAAGCATTAGCCCTGCAAACATTAAATCACATACTTTTCTTTAGGGGTACGTTTCCACAAAAAAATACAAAATATGCTTCAGCTAAGCAGATGGCTATAAAATTTAGTATGTTTTATAAAAACACTGATAATATCTGGGTGTGAAAGGAACTGGTTAGCAGGAAGAAGTTGGTTTTTTGTGTTTGATCAGAAGATGGGCAGTGCCCTCACTCAAATGCAATGGTGTATTTGTCTCTAGGATGGAGTTTTGCCTTGGGCAAAGTTCTGGTTTGATTTAAACCCTTGATTTAGGGAATCCGCAATGGATGCTGCAAATGGAAGTATCAATGCTTGTTACAGTTTTTGCAGCCTCATTTCAGCAGTGCTGGAGAAGGGAGCTGAATCAGTCTGTTCACCTAGAGTGTGTACTCCTTCTTTCCAGGAAAACAAAAACCTCTACTTTTGTGTGATTATTGACATCATAAGTGGACCTCCAATTTCAGTAAGTTGTCTAGGAATGCATAGAACCAAAAAATGATGTCACCTGCAACAAGCACAGCAGAAAACATGTTTTAGACAACTCAGATGATAACGTCCTGCGCAGAAGCAGTCATCTGTTTCCTAAGGTGCCACTGGTGCCAGTTCGCTATTTGTCAACAGAATGGTTCCAGTTCCATACTGGACAGTACCTGTCTCACATGTGCCATTGCTGGCATTACTGTCGGCTTATTTGCAAGCCGAGGTTGCTTGAATACATCACATTTAATTTCAGTCTCCAATTCTTTTAGGAAACGTTCTGTTCCTGAAAATGGAAAGGACTCCATTTAATGATTAACCATCAAAATAGATTCCCACTTTATAGTCTGCTAGGGAAAGGGCAAATCATTTTCACCAGTATACTTTCAAAACAGCTCATTTCAGGAAAAGAGAATATAATCGCCAGCGTCTCTAATACTGGCACAGAAAATGCAAACTGGAATATTTTATAGAAAGCCTCTGTTGTGTTAGAAATCCTTCTGTCCTCTGGTATCTCAGGGTGTATCATTTCGTACAAAGCAGCAGCTCTTTGCCTCCAGCAACTCCCTTCGTAGTTCTTTCAGTACTGGGAAACCTTGCCTGGTGAGATCGGTTTTCTTCCTCTAGGACATTTTGATATAGGAGTGTTGGTTTATGCATCTTTATTTCAATAAATAAAGTTGACTGTTGCTGTGTTTGCTTTTCTGGTTTCAGTATTTTTACTGTGTCTAACAGATGGAGCTGCTAGCAACACAGAGAGATAAGGTTGCTTAACGTTTTCCATGATAAGCCTCTGTTTTCAGTTGCTTATATCTCATTTTATCCACTTGGGCTAAACCATTTCATGCTTGCTTCTTGCCTCAGATTGATTTTTTCTCCCTGGTTTTCAGGGAAAATTATTCTGTTACTTCTAAGAATCAAAAAAAAAGAGAAAGAAATATATATTTTCTAATGTTCAATTCCTTTTCGTAAGGCCTTTGCACTTGGGACAAGAGCATTGCGTTTCGGTAGGAAGGTTGTTGTGGAGTTAAATTCAGGTTTGCAACTTTAAATCCATGAGCCAATCTCATGAACAATAAAACCGCCGTGAACAAAGCATGTACCTTCCTGCGTAGCGCTGGCTTTTGAGCTCTGTGGTTTTAGAACAATTAATTTAAAGACATAAAATAACTTGAACTAATAAGACCACAGAAAATACAAACTAGGAACTTTAATGTCTTGCCTCTGGAAATTTTAGCTAGTATATATGCGCACACACACACACGCACACACACTCATGGAGCAGATATACAGCCGTATTTTATAAAGATATGCTGCCACGACGTGAAGATTTCAGGCAAAATGCTACCACCACTGAAATAGCTGAAATATTTTCCTGTTGATTTTGCTGGGAAAAGTATTGTTTCCTTGGTGAAGCTCCCCGCAACCTTACATTTTAAGTAAAGTTATGCAGCTCAGGCTGCTCCTACGCAGAAAATAGAGCTTTTGCCTTCCCTGCCACCACATCCTCTGCACACATACCCGTGCGGCAGCAGCTCCTGCTCTTTGCTCAGCCATTTCCAGGCCCAGGCGGGCACTTGGGTGTTTGAGAATTACTCACTGCAGAGGCAGCTGTTTTTCACGCCGTTCGGCTGAACACCTTTAACTCTGGCTGGTGAGAAAGCCTCCTGGGCTGGCAGCGCTTTGTCCCTGCACAGCGTGCGCTGTGGCAGTGCCTGGGACATTAGCTATAGGTGATATATATTTCTTTCATAAATGAAGATCCCCCAGGGAATGGCAGCTTTAATAATGCCATCAAAAAAAGTAAACTAATCAATTAAGATTTGTCAAGTAATTACTCTAAGAATTGGTCTACACAACTGAAATTAATCAATTAAACTAATTAGCCTTGCAGTTTGCGTGTCTGGCTAATTATATAAACATTTACCATGCACATTTTCAAGCTAAACTTAACTAGCTTCTGCATAGAAACTCCCCTAGTGTGAGAGATTGTACCGCAAATTACAGAGTTCACATCTGTAATATATGTCAATATATTTTCAGTGACATTTGCATAATATATGCAAATAATATATGCAAATGTATTGAAGAGTCTGAGCTGTTGTAAATTCTAATCCCGTCCTTAACATCCAAATCATATACAGCAATATGTCTTATGGGTATTTTATTTTTTTTTAACTGACCATCTCCTCCACCAGTTTAAGTAAATTAGTGAGGTTGCTGAACTCCGCTCCGCACAGGGCCCTGCTCTGGGACTGCTCAGGCGCTGGAGCGAAGGCAGAATGCAGCCTGATTATTAAATGTAGTGGTTCGCTGGGGACACGGTAAGATTAGAAATCCACAGTCCTCACTGCTTGCCGTTTACCTTCCAGTTAGAAACTGAGGTGTTGGTCTTAGCTTATAAAAATCTTAGATGATTTGCACTTGGTCAGAAGGAATAGTGTTATTCTCCTCACGATAAACAGGTAGAGTAATGCCTGGAGACCAAGTGAAATGCGCAGGATTAATTATATCACATGAACTAAAAGGGATAGTGGCCTCCAGGCAGGCTACCATGCTTCTAAGCTCTCACATTCCAAGAACTGCTGCAAAATACATTGTGTTAGCACGTATTTTTTTCGTTTCTTCAGAGCTTGAGTATTAGAGTCCAAGGTTTGACTTTCCAGCACTGAGCCAGTCCTCAATAGCAAAGTCATGGCACAATGTCATAGAATCGTTTAAGTTGGGAAAGACCTTTAAAATGATCAAGTGCAACTGTTAACCTAACACTGCCGAGTCCACGACTAAACCATGTCCCTAAGCACTGCATCTACGCATCTTTTAAACACCTCCAGGGATGGTGACTCAACCACTTCCCTGGGCAGCCCGTTCCAGTGCTTGATAACACTGTTGGTGAAGGCGTTTTTCCTAATACCCAATCTAAATCTCCCCTGGCACAACTTAAGGTCTTTTCCTCTTGTCCTGTCACTTGTTACTTGGGAGAAGAGACCAACCTCCACCTCGCTACAACCTCCTTTCAGGGCCAGTATGCAGGGGTTAAATAGGAACGTGTATTCACATTAAATCCCATTCAGAGAGTCAAAACTCTGTAAACAAGCCAGTCCAAATGCCCCCAAAGCACTGACCTTTCTCAGTGTGTAATGGCCAAACTCCTGAACTCACTTTCAGACCTGTGTGGGTTTTCTGCTGTTGCCCTAGCTCCGTTTGTCTCTATGGATGGAAAGACCTTTACTTGGCAATTAAGTAATACTAAGTAGAACAAAAATGTTCCAAATGGTAACTACAAACTTCAAAATATCCCTCAGACTTGTCCCAAACCTCAGAATTTTCCCTGAAATACTTTTTTGGTGTAACACTTGCATTAGCGTGATGTGTAAGTGTGTTGAGTGATCAGGAAGAGAAACAGCTGTCCCAAACGCTAGTAGGGATTCCCACTGAAGGCACCACTGTCTCTACAGTGACTGGTCACCGCTGATTATTCTTGGGCATTCCACACATGAAAGTTGGCCTGCAACGGGGAAGAGAGCTGTTCCATGTGCCCTGCCCCGGGCTGCAGCCCTTTAGGGACACCCAGCTCCCGCCTGGGCTCTCCAGGGCCGCAGCTCCTGCAGGAAATACCCCCCTGCTGCGGCGTGGGGCCCTCCCCAGGCTGCAGGGTGGGTCTCTGCCCCAGCGGGGTCTCTCCGGGCACCAGTCGTGACCCCTCCTGCTGTCCCACAAAGCCACTGCAGAACCCTTTCTGAAAACAGACACGTGCAGCCACGCAGGGAAAAGGCATTTGTGCCTGGGTGCAGCTCCCCTGGAAGGCAGGAGCAAGAGGCACCTGGCTGGGGACATGTGTGCTTCGTTCCTGCAGCAGCTCCTGCCCTCGCCTACAGCCAGGAAGCGGCTGCAGACGTGTGGTCAGAGAGCACGTAGGAGCTAGCAGCATCTGAGAAGTGGGGGAATCAGTTAGGAAGCACCGAGTGCAAGGAAACAGTCATAAAATTTGGCAGTGGATCCTGGCTGCAGAAATACCACAAATCAGGTGCATTTGTGTGAATCCTTTACGCTGAACTGGGCTCGGTTATACACACAGCAAACCAAGGACCGGCCATGAATTATATGATTTCCAGCTTACACAGCATCAGCCATGGATTCCTTATTACACGAAGTTATTTTCCTTATGATATCTGCTACAGATGATAAAACTAAACAAATGGGTGAATATAATTCATTCACTGGTTTATGAACCTGCACTCTCACGGAGACAGTAGAATATAGCAATCCAAACTGCGGTGCTGCTAAAATTGAGGGGCAAAAAGCAATACCAGATCACAGTGCTGTCAGTTTATGAGGATTTATTCCAGGAAGCTCTAGGATTAATGTTGTTCCCCTCCTTTCTGGGTTCATTATCCTTATTATAAAACTTTTATCTATAGACAGTAAAACAAGGCACCACAATTTCAAGGGAAACCTCAAGCATCAGCTCAGGCTGAAGATGGATATGGGGTTGTTCAGGGGTTTGGAAGGTTTTGAGGTGTCTAAGTCAATGACCCTTTTTAATGAAAAAGCCCCTTAGAAAATTATAATGGTGCAATGTATATAGATATACATGTGTCATATAGCATAAACGTGTCTCTCATCAGTGTGTTGTTCCACCTGCTTTGGGTTGCACTTTAATGGAAAAGAGCAATCCAAAAATATATTTGTAAATTTGCTGTCCAGTTGGGCTCGTTATTAACTTGGTGTTGACTTTGCACAAAAGCAGCGACAGCAAAGATAGCTGAATTACACAGATGTGGTTCAGTCTGGGATTTCTAATGTAAAAAAAAAGCAGAAGAAGAGAGTATCACACAGTGCTGAGACAGAAATCATGTGTGCTGTGAAATGCCAGGATAGGGAGCTCAATATAAAACTGCCTTGAGGACACTGGGAATACCCAAACTGGCACTGAGGACATTTTCAAACACAAGCTAGTGCCTTTCAGGGTTAGTTTTTAAGCACACAATGATGCAAATGTTTATTTTTCCGCAGAGTAGTGGATTGCTAGTATTACGTAGGCCAAAATATGCTTTGGCCGCAATCCGATGACAAAGCCTTGTCTGAGAGATACTGGTCGGTCTGGGGAGCTGAAGTGACACAAAAGAGATTTTAAAATCAAGGGGGTCTGTTCTCTGAGGCACACACAAAGTATTCATTAACTGTTACCAGCACATAATTCTCTCCATCCTGTCTCCTGCACTGCAACCAGATGGGAGGAAAAGATATTTCCGGGCAACAGATATATTGATGACCCTGCCCATGGTGGAAGGGGTCAAAACTGCCCAAACTATTTGCTTGGGTACCTGTATATTTTCTGTGTACATAAAATAGGTCTAGGAAGAGTGTTCATCTTCAATTGCACAGTGTCAAAAGCAGCACACCGCACCACACCTGTACATACGTATGTTTTACACCATAACACCTGCATTTAACATGTGAGGCAGAGGTTCCTGGTGTTGTGGGACTGGAGTTGCCCTGCCAAGCTGAGTGCAAGTGCTCCCCAGGCTGGAGCACCTCCCATTATGTTTAGCCAAACCCAGGGGAAATGGCAACTGATCCACGGCACATACCCACCACGCTTCCCTCGGCCTCAGCTTTCAGGGCTAGTTTTAATAATTTTGCAAGTTACCATGAGGCTTGCTTGGTTTTGTTTTTATTACACATCTGTAATGGGCCCTAATTAAGCATAAGGCTGCTGCAGATACTGTTGAAAAAAGCTTCACCGCCCCTTCATACTCTGGAGTATTGAAAGGATGTAAGTCTGCAATTATACTCGGTATGGTCCCCACAAGTGTGCCTGAGAATTTATGGCTCATCACCAAGACCAAATTACCATCATACATTCCCCAACGGTGCCGTGCACAGGTCTCCTATTTGAGTTTTGCCATTGCTTGACAGACCAAGAGATTTCCCCACAGGCTGAGGCGCGGCTCGGCCCCTGACAGCGGGCTGGAGAGCGGGAGGGAATACAGTGACGTGGCAGAAAAATGTCATGGATGGAAAGAAACTTTTGCTGTTATCATGCATTTAGAATCATTATCACTGGTTATTTGACCTCTGTTTTAAAAAGTCATCACACCTTCTTTAATAGGAAACACCTACTGAGAAACCCTCAGACTGTTAGTTTTATTAACCTGCCATCATAATGGAAAACACCATCCACAAAAATGTGTGTAGATATTAATGAGGAACATAATACTGTAAAGTGGCAAAACTTATTTGAAGTTATCGAATCCACAAAAGTAGTTACAGTGTTATCTGTCCAAAATTACTTTTAATCAAGAAACTCCACGTTCTCATTGCTAACTAAGTAGCCCCCCATTGTCACACTGCAATAGAAAGAAGAATGTTGGAGGAGTCCAAACTCAGCGGCTGGAGATCAGACGGAGTAGGGAGGACTGGTGCGCACAGAAAACTCTCTCTGTGTAGCTTCATCATTAAAATTTCCCTAGCATGAGCAGAAAAGTTATTAAATTCCCAATAAAAAATGTTTAAATGTCATTAAAAAGTTTCAGTTCTATCATAATTCTCCTTAATGGTGAAAATTTCAGTGCTGGTTCTCCATCCTGAAATTGCATTTTCAAAGAACCCTGTGCTTTAAGTCTCAAATTGCCTAATTACCATATTTATTGCTGGATTCTGTTTTGTAATCCCTGATGACTTTGTCAGATATATTTATGTTCCCTTCATTTTACTCTCATGCAAGAAGGACATGCAGGAGTTAGTAAGGATGACATGTTGCAACCCTAGCCGAATAGGTGGCTGTTATCACACAACATTAATATCTGTTTAGCTACCCAGTATTAAAGACTCTGCAAACTATACACACCTGTCTATGAAAAATCATGGCAGCTATTTTCTGCTTAACATTCATCCATGTTATACACATAGGATGGTCATTATAATTGATATAAATTAAACCTCAAGAGTAAACCATCCAGTCTCAAGTTGACAGCGCCAAAACCAGATTTATTTCATTGAATATTTGAAGAACAATTCTTCTGCTTCTCAACTTCCTTTAATTAAAGCATTGCCACAAAAAATGTAATTCAAGGGAAGAGGCGGGATAAAATATTAATAAAAGCAAGCATCCAGGCAGTCCAACAGTAGTAAAATCTTTAAAATGTTTGAAGAAAGGCTCTAGTTTTATTTAGCTCCTGTAAATTTAGGAAGGGAAGAAGGAGAGGAGGTATTCATTGCTAGTTGTGTAAATTAAGATCTCATTAAACTGCAGTTCTCCTTTAAAACAGAGTGTATAAAAATGCCATGGTAGCATTACATATTTATCGTCCTTTCATAGATTAAGTATATTTAATCAACAACTCTCACTTGGCCAACTTTGCCTGTCTCCTACTCTTGTCAACTCAACTCAAAGTCTGGCAGGTTGGCTGTTTTTACCATCTTGTAACTGATTGTTGAGATCCAGATATATTTTCCCCATCACATATTGATAATAAAATTCAAGACCATGGGACTTTTGCAAATTAAAAATCTTAAAAAGGTTGACAGCTAGCCTCACTCCAACATGTCTTGTTTCAACTTAACTCTCATTATATATTAAAAACAGAAAACCTTAGCTATACATTTTGAGAAAAAAAAAAAGAGAAAAGTTCTCATTTAAAAAAAAAATCAAAATATATAATAGTGGTCATTACAAACTACACCTTTTGGCAGTGACACTTAGTAAATTATAAAATTAATAAGGAGAGAATAAAAGCCATCACTGATTCCTATGGCAACACTAATTCTACAGATTTGAGGGAAGTTAAAATTTACTGTCGCCATTACAATCAACAGCTTTAACTGAAAAAACAGAGCAGGTCTCTCAAATTGTAGATATCCATTTCTATCTCTTATTTCAGCAAAGAAGATTTTTAAAACTAGAAGCATAGTCAAGCTGTGGCCTTTTACTGTAATAAATTAAGGGACAGTAAAATGTTCAGAATTTTGGGTTGGTCTTGTGGAGCTAAAGGACAAGGTCTGATGTAGGGTCCTTGCTGGCCCCCAAAGTTGTCAGGGAGCAGAATAAGGTGCTTAACTTCTTTAGTTAAAGATTTATATGAACAGAAATGAGCTTCTAATACTTACTGAATTAGAAATTATATGCCAGAGAACACCTTCTAAAAATAATAGAAAAATTGGAGACAAAGTCTGAACTGTGGGAACATCAAAAACATTTCTGATGTATCTAGGAGCATTTTTTTTCTTGCCTTCTATGCCCACAGAAATCTAGTTCATGCAGCAATTTAATTGTCTTCAAATTTTAATCAAATGTAGGTAAAAAAATAAATTTTCATTTTTGTTTTAAATACACTGGAAGCTATAAGAACTTTTAAAATATGTTTTGCAAGCGTATTTTAAAATACAAAGAATGCATGCCCTTACTGTGAAAAATCAGCTAATTGGCATTAGTTGAACCTTAAACAAAAAATATTTGAAGACATCCTTCCCAGAAGGTAATCATATGAATCAAACATCGTAGATGTTTGTAAGTACAGGCTTATGTCCAGAAAGCAGTAACTAAAACACATGGAAAAAACTCATTTAAAAATAGCCAGTGTATAAAACTAGTTAATTTTCCACTGTGCTAAGAAAACCTGGGGGGATTTATTATATACAGGATTGAAATGTCAAGCAGCCTACAAGTTGGGGACGGCATCGGCCTGTGAGATAGCATATAAAATCAGGCCTGCAGACAATTTGCTGACCAGCCAGCAAACAATAATTGTGCTCTCCAGTTAGTGCAGGTCCCACAGCATTTCCGTAATCAAAGAAGGGTTAATTCTACTCCCCCAGATTAGTTTTGACTATGACTTGACTTTCTCAGCAATCTCAGTTTAAACCCATTTCTCACTCCAGTGATGTTTTTTAAGTTGGCAGGACTTCAGTGACATTGTAGCTTCACAGTGTTTTCATTTAACAGACAACACTTTCCATCTCGGATATAGATAATTTCAGTGGGATCTTCTTAGTGTTGGTCTTCTGGGTTCCCCTCCTACTTCATAGGATCCGTGGAGAATGTAATGAAGAGCACTTTGCAAAGTGGATTGGAAGAACCTTAAACAGGCTCTCTGGTGAAGGCTCTCTGGTGTGAATTATTATTAGAATAAAACCACTAGCCTAGATGGCCAAGGTAAAAAAGCTAAAACTGCATCTTGCTATCAAAAAGAGAGGTCATAGAAACTACACAAACAATAACCGAAATGATTAAACCTATAAATAAAGCCGGAGAGGAAAAAAAATCTGTAATCATGATAGCACACAAAGCTAATTTGTAGTCATCTCATGTTGGATGCCTAAGGCAGGACATAGGTCTCATGAGGCTCCCTGTGTGGTCAATGGAGAGAGGGCAATCCAGCCAAGAGCTCAATTTACGTGCCTAAATAAGCCTGGAAAGGCAAGAGCTCCTCTTCCTCCCCCGACTGCTCACACAGTGAAGGGAAAAAAGCTTTCAGATTTAAACATCTCAGCTGGATGCTTCAAGTCACACAGTGTAGATCCCCCAAGGACTTGAGCCACCGGAAGGGTCCAGATACACTGTAAATGATACAGGGGTGTATGAAACAAGTCTTCCCCAGGGCATGCAAAGCCAAGACAGCAGCTGGAGCAGAGAAAAAGGATGTAATAGAAGTGGGAGAATAGAGGCGGTGATCTCAGCCAGTACAAAGATCTGGCACAGTCTCATGGGCAGCTGCTGCTCTGTGCCCCACTGCAGGAAAGATTCCTGGAATTAAAGGTGCTTTGTGACTAACAGGTCTGAGTTTTTATCTTAAGGCAAGCAGAGGTGAGTTTTCTGTTTTCTGGTCCCAAAACACTCCACCTCCTATTCAATTAGAGAACAAAAAAAAGAAGAGAGGATTGGGTGGAACTTGTGATCCTCTTGTATTCCCGTTTCAGTGGCTAGGACAGAGCTCTAATACCTGTTAACAGAGGCAAATGATCCCACTATCTCTGACAGAGCACAGAATTGAACTGAAGACTCTGAAATCAGAGGCTGTCTCAATTCTCAGAAGGTGGGCATTAATCCTAATACCTTTTGCTTATGAAGGAAGCAATCTCCCATGTAAGAAAAAGTTCTTATTGCAGCCCTATACGTAGAATAAAGCAGCAACTTGGGAGCACAGGATAAACACCAGGTAAAGATCAGGCTTTCAAAGAAGTGATTTTGAAGAGAGGATGTTATTGAAGATGCTAACTCAGATGATACCTCTTCAGAAGAATCTAAACCTCAAAAGTCTAGAACAAGCACTTCATTACAAATCTCAATTCATCCACAATTCAACACTAATGGAATTTATGCTGCAAAATCAGGCCTTAGTAACCCAAAATCTAAACTTTTGTGGTTTTGGAATTTTCCTGTTACTAATTAACCCGTAGAGAATAATGTGATCTCAAGGAATACTGATTAAAACAATCATTCAGATTTTCTCAAGACTTAATCTGAAATAGCTACAAGAAATCAGATGCAAGCAGAGTACTTTCGTATACGCACTGCTTTACTGCTTGCTTTGTGCAATAAATTACTTTTCAGGATATTAGCATGTATCCTATTTTCAAATTGTGTGCTGCAGCTTTTTGCTGAATCAAAACATCCAGACTTACCTCAAGTCAAGCTTTTGATTATTACTTTTCCTATTGATATTTAATCTTCACAGTGGTACTATAGATCATCCTAAGACATGTGCATCCACTAAGGGGGTTAACTGCACCTCAAAACCCGGCAGAGAATAATTATAATAAGTCCAAATCCTTGTGCAATAAATACTTCCTTTCCCTTACAATCATAATCTACAGCTGACTTTGAAGCATAGACTGAAAGATACAAGGAAAAAGCATAAAAAATCATTTTACACAATCCCACAATGCCAGCTTTTTGAAAAATACCATAATTCACAATAAATGAGCTATGCCATGCAAATAAGAAATATTATAAAAATTTTAGTGAAAAGAGCATAATTAGATGACAGGCAATTTGATCATGGTTTTAGTCCCATCAAATTAAACAGGTTAATTAGGTAACTATTGAGGGATGAAGGAACTTTGGCAGAATTTTTTAAGTGTCTTCTCTTTTCCTGGTGCTGTGCTGAACATCTTTGTCTTTACGTTTGGGCTGGGAAGAAGGAAGGAATTAAACCCTATAGCAGCTTATTACAAGAGTTACCTGTCAGCTTGAAAGACAAGGAGACATCAAATTTTGAAATAAACATATTTCTCAGGATGAGACTGCATGAGTGATTTATTCAATGGTCAGTAAAGAGATAACTACGCTTTGATTTCTTTGCTATTCCTTCCTGTCCTAGCATCGTTCCTCAGGCTGTGCCTACACAAGACTTTTTGGTGGTCCAACAGTGAATCAGATTAAGGAACTGATCTGTCTGGAAAACAACCCAAGAAAAAAAGTTTTAGCTTTCAATGGGCGTAGTTCCCCAATGTGGCTCACAACAAAACTGTGCAAAGATTTGCTCTAGCACAGCACAAGAAGAACAAGCAGGCTTGAGCAACAGAGACAGCGATTGCAGACGCCCGTTTAAGCAGCCTTCCTACCTAGGTTCTGCAGTTCTGTTCCCTCTTTGAAAATATTCCCAAAGCACATACAAATTTTGAACATCTTTTTCTATTGGACGCTATGATTCAGACATCTCTGATTTGATCCCAAGCAATTAGCCCCTTCACTTTCATAGATTTCNGGTCAACTCATTGTCTAGACAGGATGTCAAGAGCAGGGCCTTCACCTTTTGTTCTATAAACCTACTTATACGTTTTCTGGATTGATGATCAGCAAGAGGGTTGAGGTTTTTTAATTATCCACTGAATCCCAGCCAGCAAAAAATGTGCTAACTTTTGAAGCATATTCCTTTACGTGTGAATTTAGTTAATTTGTGCGTGTGCTTTTAAATTAGTCATTATGTAAATTCCCTTGAGATTTTAAGCAGAATAAGCTCTGCTATGCTTATACTTTAAATTGTTTTGTGAGACCCAGAAAATGGAACAATCATAAAAGAATACCCACAAGAGTGTGTCTGATGAAGGAAAGGGTAACCAATATATTTTAGGCTTTGTTTTTAAATTATAACCAGCCACTAATACACAGTCATAATTTCTCTCTGATCTTATGAGCTGCTTTCTTAGATATCAAGCCATGGAACTTCAATCAAAACCCCCTCAATCATTGTTCAAAAGAGAAAGCCAAGTACAGCATGGAAGAATACAATTCTCAATGCACTGTATAGCCTTGTGTTCCTTTTATGCTTTGCTTGTGCCGGGGAAGTCTCTGTTAAGTCCGAGTGTTTTGTTTTCACTGAACTGGAAAACGAAACGACATTGTAGAAATAAAAATGCTTGGTAAGTTCATGTTTTCCTTAGCATAAAACCTGTAGGTAAAGCCAAAGTATAAACAGTTCACAGAAGCTGATGGACTAAGTGCCCTTCCAGTTCAGTTTATGTTCATATATTTCACGTGAATAAAGACTGTAATCATCTTCCTTCAAATTTAAGGTCTTAAACTTAGATGCAGAGCTGTGCTGAGCCTGTCCCACGATGGGGCAGGGGGTGGTGCCTGGCCCCTCCAAAAGCCCATGCAGGATGCATGGTTTGCAGATCCTTTTCTGAATTATTCCTAAGGACTAGTACTTCCCCCCAGGATTAATCCTATGACTCCAGGTCTCACAATTTATTGCCATTCTTTGGATTTTCTTTAAGCCCTGGTACACCACCTCTCCTCAGGGAGAAGAACAGGGCTTTACCCCTGATAATTCAGCTTAGCAAAGCGAAATGCTGTTTATTTAGAAGAAAAGCATTCTTTTTGCAAAACACAACAAACCATCAAACAAAAGCTTTAAACTCAAGCTACTTTTGTCCATACTGCTTCCAAGCTCCATGCAAGATCTGTCAAGGAGCAAGACGTAGTGTCTCATTCTAGCACAGCTAGTCTTTTGGTCCCATTCTCTTGAACCAGACCAAACCCAGGTACGGCTCCTCTCAGCGTGCAAACCTCCAGTGAGCTGATTACCAACATTGGGAAATGGCAAGAATTATCCCTCGCTGACTCCTATGGCCAGTGCATCCCTCCAGCAATCTCCAGTTCTCTTCTAAATATACATTAACCCTCTAAAAAACTCTCTGGTTCAAAAACGTCTCTGAAAATCCCAGGTTTCCAAGCTTTTCCTTTTCTCACTAGAACTGTGCAGGTAGTTTAAAGGAAGAGGGTGAGAGGAGTGGTTTTCCAGTGCTCTGTAAGAATATTGTAACTGTCAAATAGTTAGAGAGGTAATTAAACCAGCTGTATTTATAAGTACACACTACAGAATGCTTTATCAAAAGAATTGCTTTTTGGATGACTTTACAGGACACTATATTTGTCTGTAATGGGAATCTGGCACAGGCAAAAACACATTCATGTAAAAACTTCCAAATTAAGCCATCTCAGAATGCAGTAGCAAAAAATATTTCTAAACAACAGACTGTTGAAACCAGGAATCAAAAATAGGAAGAAAATTGCAATGTGCAATGTAAATTAGATGGCTTCTTCCAGGGCTAACGAGTCAGAGACTGCTTTCTCTCCACAAGGAGAATAGTGAAAGAACTGGGGCTGCACTGCTTGCATCACTTGCATCACAGGACCTGGGGGTTCTGGTTGACAGCCGGCTGAACATGAGCCAGCAGTGTGCCCAGGTGGCCAAGAAAGCCAATGGCATCCTGGCCTGCATCAGGAATGGCATGGCTAGCAGGAGTAGGGAAGTGATAGTCCCCCTGTACTCGGCTCTGGTGAGGCCTCACCTCGAGTACTGTGTCCAGTTTTGGGCCCCTCAATATAAGAAGGACATTGAGCTGCTGGAGGGTGTCCAGAGAAGGGCAATGAAACTGGTGAAGGGGCTGGAGCACAGGTCTTATGGGGAGCGACTGAGGGAACTGGGCCTGTTTAGCCTGGAGAAGAGGAGGCTGAGGGAGACCTGATCGCTCTCTACAACTACTTGAAAGGAGGTTATAGTGAGGAGGGTGTCGGTCTCTTCTCCCAAGTGGCTAGCGACAGGACGAGAGGGAATGGCCTCAAGTTGCGTCAGGGCAGGTTCAGATTGGATATTAGGAAAAACTTCTTCATGGAAAGAGCAGAGAGGGGTTGGAACAAACTGCCCAGAGAGGTGGTTGAATCGTCGTCCCTGGAGACGTTAAAAAAACGCATAGATGTGGCACTCCAGGACATGGTCTAGCAGGCATGGTGGTGTTAGGTTGACGGTTGGACTTGATGATCTCAGAGGTCCTTTCCAACCTTAGTGATTCTATGATTCTATGACTTGTCCTGATCCCAGCTTCCCTGGAGCTCCCAGAGGCCCCCCTCAGCAGACACTGAGGCAATCTCCTGTCCTGTTGCCCCATGTCCTTGTGGTGAAAGCAGCTAACAGAATAGGCAGCTGTGTTGATTTTATCAGAAAAAAAAAACCATTCCTCTAGCGTGATCAGCACACCAGAGGAGGTAGCAAGTGCCCTAAATACCTTAAACTCCCTGTCAAAGGCTATGGATGTTATAGTCAGGGACAGGAGCCCGTGCTTCTGTGGCACTGTGATGGTCACAGTGGTTACAGACAGCAGCGTAGGACAGAAAATGGCCAACCCTTGGGACTCAATTGCTGGTAAAGTGCAAAAGGGTTTTTAAGGTGGAGTTCAAAGGACAAAGACGTCTCTCTCTTCTGACACCTCATGCTGCATGCCTTGTCCTCTCTGATGTTGCTTTCCATGTTCTTGGAGCTGTAGCGGGGGACTTCAACTACTGGTCCTGGAGTCCGAGGACAAACACCTCACCCCTGAGGACTCGCACCTCGGGGCCAAGTGGTCACGACATCAATGTGATGAATGAGCAAAATGGCGTTTATTAAACTGCGTCACAGGTTTATATACTCCCTTTATGGGGTGTGGCCACTGTGGGGCTCTGTGCAAGCCATACGGTGTGTCTAAGCTAACCGTACAACGCGAGATCTTCCGAACAGGATTCCCTACACTCTGATAGCATTTTTCTTTTAAATTTCCATGGAGAACACACACAAAATTTCTATGAGGAGTTTTGGAAACACAAATGAACTATCACACTAGTCCCACAGTATTTTCTGGTATTTAATATTCTTATGGTATTTTATTCAATCCAAATGAAGTAAAGATCTTAATAGGGCCCCAGAAAACACCAGTTTCAGAGTTGAGACTGAAACTAAGGGTTTTCTTTAAGGGCAAGCCAATAGGCCCTCATCTCTCCCGCACTTTGCTGATAATCATCTGCAACTATTCCATTAATTAAGGGTTGGGGTGCATGAACAAATGAATGCATAGGCAAGGACAAACACATCGCATGGTACAGTGGTAGACAGGAGTAGGGCACCAGGTAGCCTGCCCAGCAATGCCCCCAGATTTGCAGACTGTGGAGCTCACCATCTCTGTGGTCAAATACCACATCAATCTCCAGAGATACAACCACCATGGAGGAAATACAGAATAAAGACCCTGATCAAAACTCATCGGTTTCAAACCAGCTGTTATGGGTGGTGGGAATATCATTTTGATGCTTTTTCCCTGCAGGCATTTAAAACTAGGAAAATGAAGGCTGAAATCTTCTTCATAGCAGAGCCCAGGTGGAGGTTCATGGTCGTAATTCCAGGCTGCAGGATTCAATCTAACCTCAGAAGATCCTAATGGGGGACAAAATCACTTTTCCTGCTACAGAAATGGCTCAGACAACTGTCAAGATGACACTGAAAGAAAACTCCTTTACCTTGCATTCCTTACAGAGTTAAAATAAGATGCCACATTATCAGTCTTTCAGTGCAGAGACTGATGCTAATGCTTGCTGGCTGGCTGGAGAGGTGACAGAATGATGGGAGCCGCACATCCGAGTGGCTGTCAGTGGAGCAATGATGCTAAGCAGGAGAGAAAACAGACAAGTTCAAAGCAATCTGAGAAGCAGAGCTGTCAGGCTGTGGACAAGCAGCCCTTGCAGCCAGATGAGATTACACTTTAGCAGTTTTGAAGCAACATGGTAATTTACTCCCGAGTTTCCATCAGAACTGTGGGTCCTAATGCATAGTTCTAATGAACAAAAACAGGGTCCCAATAAAACTAAGGCTTTAAGCTACTTCTCAGCACCACTCTAGAGCCAAGGCCAGCAAGGATTCACTCAACAGCAATTTCTAAATCTCCTTAGATATACTACAAAAACAGGAATACAACCTAAGGTACAGTTGTGCACTACTTACAGTCACATTCATATAGAACTAAAGCAAACAGTGGTGAGGAAGGTGAATAAGGCCACTTCTGAATATGTGGATGACTTCCTTTCAACGGTCGAAATCCTGTGAAATTCTGTTCTTCTGCAGCACTGGACACCAGAAATTTCTTGCCTGCAATTCTTGGGTTACAGAGGTTTGAATCCTTCACTGGTAGAAATGTTTGCCCACCACAGTCCTGACACCATTTGTCTTTTCACCTTATTTGGTGCTTGGTCACAGAAGCCGTGTCTCCTGGAGTCCTGTGAATTCTTGAGAATGATAGTCCTTGTTTGCGGTGGGAAAAGTTAAATACTGGATCCAAAAAGATGAAAATTCTAAATTCTAACAGTTCAAAAGGCAATTAAACAGAATGTACATTTAAACCTCTTTTTTTTTGTTTTTAATCCATCTGAGGAATTTCAAGATTTAGCTTTTGCTTTTTGACCATACTTAGTTAACAAACCTGGAAAAATCATGATGTTACAAAGCACAAAACCAATGTAGAGTAATAAACTACATAAAACCAATTGAAGGTCTTGCATTTTGCTTTAATTGACTTTATGGATAGATTACAAGTACTTTTGCTGCTGTGCTGAAAAATGAGGTAGTACTACAGAGTACCCTCTGGAACACTAGCTTTATTAATTTCCATTCTTGTCATACTTAAGTAAGTTTAATCAAACTACTAAAAATAGATCCCAATGCAATAATTTCTGGGGTCATCAAATTGATCCCACGTTCAATAAATGACTACGTAGTGGTAAACCAGTTGCTGACTTTGGGTTAACCTTCTAAGGTTGTTATACTTTAGACTTCTAGTCAAGGACTACCGGGATGAAGGTGATATGATCATCCTCTTCCTGTTTTTTTTCTCCCTGTCCTTGGAAAGGCACAATTAGGTAAATAACCCTTTAGTTATCAGAAAGCAGAATGGAGCAACGTCCTTTGTTTCTGCTTCCTATCTGCAGCAGTGGGAGGACAGTATTTTACAGTGACAGCTGGCATTAGTTTTTAAGACCTCAATGGCTTGGAATAGAAACTATCAAAAATTGAGAGAATACTGCTTTTCCAAGTCCTATTTTGTGGAGTTTTTCCTTGCATTGAAGTGGAATAGTTTGGATGAAAATTTCAACCTGTTTAAGTCCATGAAGTAACTAAGCAGTCAGGAAGCATCAAATCACTGAGCAAATCATTCTCTTCTACCAGTGAATGAGGAACCTACCTTGTGAAAAGGGAAAAAAAAGAAAGCTAACTTGTAGCACTCTGTCATGGGTTTGAGGGAACATTATTCCTATCCCACCAGGACCCGTCTTGGGAAACTCATGTGGCTGTGCAGCCATTTTCTAGACAGAGATCAGCAAAAGCCAGAGAGCACCAGAGATCAGATCTGGCCCTCCTGGGCAGATTTCACTTACAGACATAACCACACAGCAAACGTAGAGAATGCCGGGAGATCTGCACTTTCTTGGGAACCTGAAATAGAGATTATTAAGCAATTAGTAATCTAGGTCTCATAACAGTTTTCATCTGTTCCAGTGAGGTGCATCTTGGCACCTGTGCCCATACTGCCCTTTCACTGGTGACGCTCCACCACACAGATCCACCAAGATCTGGTGCTGGCTCTATTAGTCCATCTCCTGTATGGTGCCAGATACACACCAGATGGTGACTTTTCATTCCACTCATGAAGACTGTTGCTTTTTGGGAGAGGGGACATCTTTCTGGCTGTTTTTTTTGACAGCTCTAACACAGTGCAGTTTTGGATATTGATAATTTTGCTAGCCACTACAACCCATAAAACTAACTATAATTTAAAGGCTGACTGTGATGGGTCTAAAGTCCATTCCTAGTGAGTAACTGAGAGGCCACATGAATGGCTACGCAACTGTAGAAATCTCCACAGTGTCCAAGAAGCTTATTAGTGGCAAATGTGTACAAATTAGCAGTTTCTACTAGATTTTCCAGCCTGTTAGGTGAACAAGCTCGTTAGAGTAAAATTTGCTCCAAATACGTAAAAACTGATGGTTTGAAACTGTGATGTCTTCTGGAACAGCTCAGCAGCTTGTTATAATTGTAGCATGATTCAGTGCTTGGGCCTCTTTCATATCTCAACTGCTGTTTCAGCAACTAGCAGAGCTTCTGACAGCAGCTAGCGTAGATGTCGCCCTCAGACAAACATTGGAGCAGTTGTGCTTCCAGCAGGGCAGCTAAAGATTTCTTAGAAGAATCCTTTGCTTCTTCCAGGTTGAAAGCACCTGATGAAGAAATATGGTATGCCTGCTACACGCCCCTCCCCGGCCACTTCCTAATTATTGTAGGGTTTTTTCCCAATCCCATCATTACCACCACTTTTGAAAACTTTGCAGTCAGTGCTGCAGAAAGAAGGACTGTTCTGTGATCCACATGTTCCAGGTGGGAAAGTGGGACACAAAGAAGGAGTACCTCTAGGAAGACTTAAGATCTACCAAAGAAGGGAGAGTAAACCCAAGTCTAGGTTTAGTCGCCCTCTCATTATGGCAATTTTCTTAATAAACAATTCCAGCCTTGCTGTTCCAAATTCTTTTGGCAGGATCTGGAGCTGTTGGCATTAACTTTTGTGTTAGGGGATGGAGCACAATAGTACACTGAGCTATGTATTGTGCTTACGGGGCATTTCATCCCATTTAGCCTTGCCTTGCCCATTTCCATTGCAAACTGATTTCAGTAGATGTAGAGAGCTGTTAGAATAGACATCAACACTTGCAAGTATGTGCTGGGTCAGAATACCAGCTTCAAACGTTGCATGGCATTGTCTCTAAGTGGGTCACTTCATAAAATATTGTCTGTACAAATGATGTCCATGCTGTAGTAAGAAAAAGGGGAAAGTGCAGTAGTAACTGAAATGATCCAATTTTAAAAGTCTGGCACCTGGTGCATGTTCAAAAGAACTTTTCAGTGTTCCGTTAATAATGCTTCTAGGACACGGGAAATTTGTAAAGTGTTGCTCCTAAAGATTACGATCTGAAGTTAAAAAAAGAGAAATAAAAGGATTTTTAAGAAGCTTTTGCATTGTTGGGTTTTGAGACATTTTTATTTGTACTTTTCCCTTATTTTATCTTTGCTGAGAATGTTTCTTCGGGTGCATCCCTACCGCAAATGCCTATTCAGTGTGCTAATGAGATAAGGAATTCGGTAGAATATATTGTGCAATGGTGAAGCATTAACTATTGCTCCATTTTCATGTACTCTTTAATAACAGACATTCTGATTCAGCAGAAGAATATTTTACTGACCTTTCCACTTGTTTCTAGTTCACTGGTGTGTCTTGAGCTATCTTGTCACTTTGGAATTCATTTTTGTTTTAGCCTAAGCGACTGCTCGGAAGCAACAAGCCCTGCTGGAATGTCAGGCACAAACTCTGCTCTGGGGACACTGAAATGGACCCTGCAGCTGCTGGGGAGCTGGGAAAGGGGCAGAAATTTGTGTAGAGGAGGTGACCCATGAGACAAAGTGAGATGGGCTCCTGCAGTCTGTACCAGCTGAAGCCCTAGCAGGCAGCGTTTCCTCGCTGTTGTGACTCTCAATACCAAAGCCTAGAGGTTGCAGAGGCTGGTCCATGTAGCCAGGTCTGCCACTGAGAACACAGAGTACATATTTTCTATTTTTTTAATATATTTTTTTTTACATGTTTTCCTGAGCATCAGGAAGCCCCAGGTCTTAAAATGAGGTAGGCTATGAGAGAGATGAGGGCACATTCCCTGGAGAGGGCATCATGAAACAGAAGAAATTATTCAAGTTCCTTTCACTTTATAGGAGTCTGCCTTTGCTCTGGGCCTTCAGAAGGAAAAAAACCCAACTTTGATAAATGAAAACCTACTCTCCTGCTCAGTGGTCACTTCTAGAGACTGGTGAAAAATTTCTGTATTAACTTCAGGTGTGAACAAACTCACCTTTATCTGTGACTTTTATTCTCTCTTAGATATGCCATTAATGGTACCATGCACAAACCCAGTCACATCTGTGCGATGCTAATGTGTCTCTGTGTTTTCCTGGCAAATACCTGTTAGACCGATGAACACTCCAGATCTCATTATCTTAACCTGATACCTCAGAACTATTATTTTTTTTAAAGAAAGAAACCAATTATATTGCACATACTAACAGCCAGGAGGAGTCCAAGGCATTGCTACCCACTTTGGTACTCTTTTTTTTAAAAATGCCCCTGGGTGTAGAGCTTGCAGTCAATGAGAGCATTGGTTTGATTCCACTACAGTGGAGTTGAAACAAATGACCTGGGAAAAGACTCAGGAGCCTATTCCCAGAATTTGTCTGTCCTCAGGTAGCATGTTGGGTTTGGATAAACCAACATTTTAGTAGGTTTGGTACCTTTGGATTTGTAAAATATATCGCATCACTCTTACAAATTACAGTATCATTTGGGTTAATCATTGGTAGATTAGTAAATGAAAAACATGCTGTCTGGGAGAAAAGAAAATTATATTTCTGCTTTGACATTAACATAAATCCTTTTACTAGTGTATATTGGGAAAGTAAAGGAATTTTCAAATAATTTTGCAAACAATAGGAAAGTAGGAGCAAGAAAGAGCTGTGCAGTGGTAATTGTTTTCTCATTTTCTGTTATGAAGATGAAAATTGTATTGAAGGATTTGATTTAAACCAGAGAGAAAATAAATTTGTCTCTGGTTTAAGCAAATGAAAATTATTTCCATTTCAAGAGTCTTTATCTCCACAAGCTTTATCTCCACCAACATGCTTTTCTTTTTATTTTCTCTCCCTGTCCTGTTGGGGAGGGGCAGTGAGAGTATGACTAAGTGGGCATGTAGTAGCCAGCCAAGATCAGCCCACCAAACCCATCCAGTCCACTCTCCCTGCTAAAAGTATAGTCAGCTAGAGCAGATTGCCCAGGACTGTGTCCAGTCGGGTTTTTAGTATGTTCAAGCACTGAAGCTCAACAGCCTCTCTGGGCAACTTGTTCCAGTGTTTGACCACCATCCTAGTAGAAAAGTTTTGTGATGTTTAAAAGGAATTTCCAGCATATTGGTTTGTGCCTTTTGCCTGTTGTTTTTTCAATGAACATAACTGAGAAGAGACTGGTTCTGTCTTCTTTACTGCACCGTTATTTGGTCCATACTTCATCAGTTTATCTGTGAGGATGTTACGGGAGTCAGTATTATTGTACTGTAGAAGGCTATCAGGTTGGTCAGGCGTGATTTCCCCTTCATAAATCCATGCTGACTACTCCCAGTAACCTTTCTCTCATTAATATATTTGGAAATTGTTTTCAGGATTATTTGTTCTATCAACTTCACCAGGGACCAAGGTGAGGTCGATCAGCCTATGGTTTCTTAGATCCTCCCTCTTGCCCCTCTTGAAGAGGGAGTGGCATTTATTTATCTGTCTAAACTGGTCACCCTACCTCTCTGAGGAGTTAGTGGGAACAACCAGGCACTTCTAGGGCATGATCCAGCTGAACTTTGAGTGAGATTTGGTTTAAAATGCAGAAAAGCACAGGAGAAATGTCTCCTCTTATTGACCATAAAGGAAGGACAGATGACTAGGTCACAAGTGGATGACTATATGTGCACATGTAGATTTGGCTGAATAAATCCATATAACATG
Source organism: Psophia crepitans (assembly GCA_013399095.1). NCBI lineage: Eukaryota > Metazoa > Chordata > Aves > Gruiformes > Psophiidae > Psophia > Psophia crepitans. The sequence continues at coordinate 193,569 of VWZZ01006278.1, read as the reverse complement.
GATTTATCCATGAGCAATCCAAAGAACCGTTGACTTTCCCAACAGAGACAAGCACATGATGATAATAAAAGTTCATTTTCTGCCCAGGAATGGAAGCCTCTGCCGGAAGCAGAGTCAGATATTAGTCAGGTCAATTAGATGGATGAATCAATATATTTGTGAGCAAAGGGACTTTCTGTTTCCTGTTGTTTAAACTGCTCTTCCTCAGAGGGAAAGGACTGCAGTCCACAATCATGTCCCCTTCTTTTTTATCTGTCCTGTTTACTTTGCTCGAATCCATGAAGTGCTATGGCAGATTTGCTGGCCCTACAAGGTGGTCTGAATAATAGAATCATGGAATGGTTTGGGTTGGAAAAGACCTTTAAAGGTCATCTAGTCCAGCCCCCTGCAATGACCAGGGACATCTTCATCTAGACCAGGTTGCTCAGAGCCTCTTCCAACCTGACTTCAAATGTTTCCAGGGATCTGCTTCCTGTCCTTGAGCAATGAATGTCATGTGTTAAAAAACCCAAATGCCCCAGTCAAATTGGAATCTATTTGTTTTCCATGCTTTTAAGCTATTATAAGTGATCACAGAAAGAAGTCGAAAATATTAGCAGCGTACTTTTATCTGGAAAGTAGCAACAGTATGTTTGGAAACTCAGGGGTATCCTTTAAATGGCAGTGGCTTGCTACCATTCACGTTATACTCCTTTGGACTGCAATAAAGAGTGCGGCCTTTCACTTTTATTCCAGGCTAGTCAGCCTGCCCTTCAACCTGTACAAAAATTAGCCTTTCACTTCTCCAAGTTAAAAAAAAAACGAAAACCAACACACCAACCAACAACAAAACAACACAGAGCAACATAAGAGAAATGGCTGCAAGATAATTTCCAGCCTGAAGGGTTGATCCCCCTGTAGCACAGATTGGTTCCCAACCCAGATTCCCTTGTCCAGCAGGGACCTTTAAATTCTATACCTATCTCTCCTGATGTCTGGAGGAATCCGGATCCAGGGCCAGATGTGTGTGTTACATCCATTGGAGAGAATCTACCAGCTCCTGGGAGAGATCAGTTGTTCAGAGGTTCAGGAGCAATGATCCCAGGTGGGTTTGATGTATGATCTCAGAGTGGTGAAAGAAAGGCATCCAGCCCACATGTCATTCCTTTCCACCAGAGACTCTTTGAAAGAAAATGTAGAAGAAAATGAAAAAGCAAGAAAACAAAAAATTACCAAGGGAACAAGGCACAAATGAGGGAGGACAAAGGGGAAAAATGCTTGGAAAAACATTTCCCTCTCCTGACAAGTCTCAGTTATGAACAGAAAGCCTGTGAGAAATACTGAACCTGTGACAGCAGAAACATCCCAAAGAGCAGTGTGTGTGGGGGGAGCACAATTAATAATAAAGCCCTATGGAATTTGTGAAGGTTCAGCACAAAAGCTTGAAGCAGTCTTTTGAGAAGCCGAATCAGCTTTAATTACTGTACTCAGGGTTATTCTTTTAAAACGCTTTTGCAGTGAAAGTTTCTCAGTCTGAGGGAGGGCAATGCTGCTCGCTGCTATCATTTCCCTTCATTGTTACAGGCTTCAGCACGCAGTGAATGTGCGTGAGGACAAGCAGATCCTCCACGTCTTTCATTTCATGTGTTATTTTTTTTTTCCACTTTTCATTAACAGCCTTCAAGAAGAAAAAGAACTACTTAGGGCAGGGTTTTCTTTTTTTTTTTTTTTTTTTTTTTTTTTTTTTTTTTTTTTGGCAGGCTGGGTGAGGCCCTTTGCATTCACTACGCCTTGTTATCTAAAAACCAATATAATAGAGATACACAGATGCTCATTACTAGTAGCTGTGCCATCTTAATGCTTCCTATAGTAGTATTTTCAGCTCATAATAGACAGTGGATGATCCATGCTGAATAGTGAATGTGGTGCTTCATTTTTCTCTCACTTCAGCAAAATCAGTGAAGTATCTCCCCAGTTTGCAACAGTGGGAAAAAGGGAAGAATCCACTCCCTGCAGCGGCTTCCTGAGCCTGGTTGCTACAATGCCTCACTCTCCAACAATAAAAGTGAGTTATTTCAGCAAGAAGGTAGAATGCTCCGAGTTTCTGGACCTTAGACACTGATAGAAAGGAGTTATGCTTTTTTAGAGTGAATAAGATTTGCAATTCTAGAGAAAGGACAAAGGAGAGAAGATGAGAGGGAGAAGCAAAGTGGGAGGGGGAATCTAATCATTCTTCAACTGCTGTTAGAAATGCTAGTGATGTGCAACACGGAGAGAAAGAAAACTGAGCCAAAACAAAAAAGCTTAGCCAAAATAGGATCGATGTTCCCCTCTGTCTTGTTTGGCAGCGCCTTGTAAGTGTTTTTCAGTGTAGTGAGTTTTAATAAAAATTAGAAGTGGCCACATGTCATTACGTACTGTCACATAGTGGAGGCATAGTTATGCCCACATCTGCCTATGTCTTTAAGAATATATTTCATGGGCGGAAATACAGATGGAAAATTTCATAAGAGACACAAACCCCAGTAAGTCATTTGCCTAAACCTGGAAAGAGCACAAACAGATGCCTTATTGGTTGGGAAAGCAGCTACCTGTACTGCTGTGGGGACAGAAATTTCCAGTGTGATCAGTTCTAGCAAATATCAGATTTGACTTGAAATTTTTTTCGTGTGCAGAAGACACAGTTTCATCAGGTTTAACTCTGTCTCAAAACTTGGGTGAAATCAGCAATGTGAATGCAGGGGAAATAGCAGTTCTAGAATCACAAACTGCTCCTCAGTGACTCAAGTTTCTCTTGTGCTCACAGCTGCTCAACCTAGAAAGGTCATGTTTTGTCTGTGATTCCAAACATTGGTTCCCTGCTATCCAGTTTAGGATTATGCACTAAAGTCCATGGAAGACACTTCTTTTCCTTCACTTAATCCCAGACAGAAAGATGGTGAGGACAGAAATTAAATAAGAAGTAGGGCATGATAGTTACAAAGCAAGGAGTACTCAGCATGATTGGAGGGTCTTCAGGGGGAGCATTGAGGACCAATATTCAGGAGCACATGTCTCTTGTCAAAACCAGCCTCATTCATCACTATGTCCATGCTCAGTTGCAGTCCCAAGGTTCAAATACCCTCAGTGCCACCCAGCACTGTTCCACCTGTAGGAGCATAATTGGTTCTTCAGCTCCCATTACTACCAAATGCTTGTTCTCAAGACTGTCTGAACAGTGGCTGAGAGTGAAGCTAATAAACCACTTCCAAAGTAATCTTCTGCTTTTTAAAATATATATAAAAAAGGAGAAAGAAAAATTCCAGCAGCAGAACGTGTATATACTCAGTGCACACTAACTCATTGCCTTAGGTAAACCCCCTCACGCTGAGTTCTTTGAAAGTCACATCCCACCCAAAGGTACCTATGTTTCTCTTTATCAGACATTCATTTCCAACCATGGCCTCTCACGCTCTCTCCTTTCTTCTCTCTAGATAGCAACATTAAGGCTTGGGATTTATTTGCTAACTTGACTGGAGCCAGGCAAATAGGCATTCCTTAATTAATATTTTCCCCATTGTTTCCTCAAGGACTTCTGGAATTTCCTCAAGTCATATTTCATCTTTGTTATTGTCTCATTTCCTGCTCATGCCGCCTAAATGTCTCCTTTGCCTTAACTGCCTGACTGGAGCAAACGTGGAGTAGACGGCAGTGCAGAGCACTTTTAAAGGGGTCACATAATGTAGCTCCTGTCCAATGCAAGGATCTGTTAGTCTTTTGGGAAAGGGATGGAGGACTATGGTGTGGGAAGTCAGGGAATAACTCAGAATAAACAGTAGTGTTTTGTCATCCAAAAAAAAATTATGTTCGTTAGGATCCTAGAGAATGAGGGTGGAACTTTACCCAACCAATAGTCTGAAGTCTTTAGTGAGCAGGGTCGTAGGACCAACAAAGACCTGTGGAGGAAATGTACTGCTACAACTCAAGAAAAGTTGTCCCATCATCAAGGAAATTTGATTTCTCACTTTGTGGCAATTTGTTCTTGAAAGCACAAAAATTATTAATGAAGTTCTGTTTACTTCTTAACAAAGTCAGGAAATTCCAGTTTGACCCCACTAGGAGGTCTCTACCGCATGAACGCAGGGTTGCGTGCTCTATGTTGAATATGGTATGTGCATTTTTTTTTCATGTTTGATTCTGATCCAGTTCTCCCAAGTTTAGGATGCAGGCACTCCTTCATGACTGATCTGCAAAGTTTGGATGTACAGCCACACTTTAAATACAGACTTCCTCCAATTCACGTATCGGGCAATGTGAAACCTAGCCACAGCTAATGTGCAAAAACTTAGATTCATAGTCTTCCAGATAAGAAGATTTTTAGATTAAAGATTTTCTTTTGAGATGTTCTGTGTAGTGCAGTTCCAGTGGCTACAGAAATCATAGCTTTACATTTCTGATTTCAAGGTGCCTTGCTTCTCCTAATTTAATAATAATGAAAGTCATGCAACTTACGTTAGAACATTACTATTATTCTGCCCAACTTCAAACAAAAAAAATCCAGCAATCGCTTGCATGTTTTGATCACACTTTGCTGATTAGAATGGAGCTACTGAGCCAGCTGCCTCTCCCAGGCTCCCCTTCAGTAGGGGCTGCCCTGCTTCGGTGGCTTTTATACACCCAGGGGACTGCGTGACACAGCATGCAATGCTAAGAACACAGTCAGACTAAGAGCAAACTGTATTTTAGGGTTGAAGGGTGTTTCTTGTTATTAGGGGTAAAGATGAGATCTTCCTGGGTGTGAGACTGTCCTATGTGGATCAAATCAGCTCAGTTTGCGTTTGCACGTTTCTCTGAGTGTCAGCTTCCACTCGGCACGCTCATCTCGCAAGGGGAACCTCGGTCTATTCTGCTGGAGCAAATCTTACCTAGTGCTGTAGCCAGGCAGCTACGCAAAAGCCCTGGCAGGAGGAGTTCCTGCTGCTTTGATGAGGGAATATGCTGGATCCTCAGTTCAGCACAGGGTAGGTTGCCAGGAAGAGTCTCTGCAGAGCCTCAGCCCTTGATTCAAGATGGGAAGGGCTATGAGCATACGGACAAAATCCTACAGCACTGTTTTGTCTTAACACAGCTGAAAACATTCTCTGGTTGTAGAACAACTCACTCGTGTGTATTCAGGAGCAAGGCTGATTTATCTTCAAATTCAACAGGAAGGGGAAAAATGTGGATCATTTTTTCTTGGTTTCAGAATGCAATGATTTACCTTTGATCCATCTCGGAGTTTCAAGCTGGCAATAAATTACAGCAATTCACTCTGAATTGCTTATAGGTGGCCTTTTCGTGCACTTCTTCTTCTGTTTCAATTTGAAAACCATTCAGGTTAATTGAGATGCAGCCCTTAACAAGCAAATATTTGCTGAGGACACCGTTGTATAGATGCAGCTGAAATGGCAGAAAACCTGCAACATACCTCTCTGAGATGGGAACTCACCTTCTAGCTTTCTTAAATACAGAGCATGGTTGCATTATTAGTGTGGTTAGACTGTTGTAAATGCTTCTTAGGCCATCAGTGTATCCTGCAAAAATAAGTGAATGTTACATCCTCCTAGTCACAAATGTAAATTTACTAAAATTTTGTCTAATGAAAAGAGGAATGGCAACTTTTAAACCCCACACAACTGATGCCTGACAAAGTTACAAACAGCACAGACACAGAGAATTTATGTTATAGGATGTGCTGGGAAGCTTTAATATACGCTTAGTGCATCACAACAATACACCACAAATGGTGGCCACTGGCAGCTGCGTGGGGGACTCATAAATTAAAACGAGCTGGCATACCCCTCTATTTAAATCAAGGGGAGTGTTTATGAAGTGAATTACTTTTCATCCTGAGCATGGCTGACAGTGTGTGTGATTTAGTCTGTGTGATTTAGCATGGGGAGCTGTGTACACATTTTGTCATTGTGATTTCTCCCTCGTCATTAAATTTGGCGTGCAGAGGCTGGCCAAGCAGAGCCTGGTTTAAACTCCCCTGCAGAGAGGGTAGAGGAGGGTGACTGAACAGAATGAAAACCCATGATATGGCTGCTGATCTGGCTTTAAATGAAGGGTGTGCAGCACTGAGGCAGAGACACCAAACACCTGACTGACCCTCATTCCAAATCCTCCTCCTTCGTGAGGTCTGTTACCTGAGGCTGTAGGATTAACTGTTCGTTTCTTCAGTGGTGGGGACATGTCTAGGTGATCCTGCTTTAACAGGGGGTTTGGACTCAATGATCACAGGATCACAGAATCTCCTGAGTTGGAAGGGACCCATAAGGATCATCGAGTCCAACCCCTGGCTCCACACAGGACCAGCCCAATCAGAGCAGATGACTGAGGGTGTTGTCCAGATGCTCCTTAACTCAGTCAAGCTTGGTGCTGTGACCATTTCCCTGGGGACCGTGTTCCAGTGCCCAACCACCCTCTCGGTGAAGAACCTTTTTCTGATCTCCAGCTTAAATCTCCCCTGTTGCAGCATCATGCCGTTCTCTCAGGTTCTGTCGGGTTCTTCTCCAGGCTGAACAAGCCAAGGGATTCAGCCTCTCCTCATACGTCTTCCCTCTAGACTCTTCACCATCTCTGTTGCCCTCCTTTGGACACTCTCCAGTAGTTTTATGTCCTTTCTGTACTGTGATACCCAAAACTCCACACAGTACTCGAGGCGAGGCCGCAATAGCGCAGTGTAGAGTGGGACAATCACTTCCCTGGACTGGCTGGCAATGCTGAGCTTGATGCACCCCAGAACATGGTTGGCCTTCCTGGCAGCCTGGGTACACTGTTGGCTCATGTTTGACTTGCTGTCGACTTACACGGATCCTTGGCTCCCTCCTCCCCACCCGTGCACCTGCAATTCCCCTTCCTTCTTGAGCTGAGGGGCCCAGAACTGGA